>JAOTQH010238414.1:0-12967 GCA_025631255.1 Cornus kousa
GCTTCATCCTAGGGATTTGGAGCTTAGAAATGGGGGGGAAAAGAGAGGCGTTTGGTTTGATAAGGAGGGGAAAGGCATGTTTTATAGGATATATCACATTTTGCAAAATTGTTAGAGAGAGAGAGAGAGAGAGGTGTTCTTGAGGCTTGAGTTTGAGTTTGCTCTAGGCAAAAAAATGGAGGGTGGAATCTCTTCTTCTCCTTCATTCCTAGTTCTTATGGGTAACTAAATCCTTCTCTAGGGAGGTGATGAAGCCCTCCCTTGTAAGCATGTTTTAGATTAGTTTCTGTTATAGGGATAATAAAGTATAATTTTGGTTCTTCAATGATTTAGAGCTCTTCACTAGTTGTAAAGAATTCCAATGTTTATAAATGATTATTCTAAGTTACTTATCTTATCTTAGATGGTCTCTTCTATTAATTATATTACTTGTATTTTCATAGTGGCAATGAAAATAAGGTTATGGAATGGTGTTAATGGTATGTTGATAGAGAACCTTGATAGTCCATTTCTTAAGGACTCCCTCTGATGGTTTATACTTGATTCCTACCTTCATGTGCATTATCATTTGATTATGAACTTGATAATTCTTACTGAAGTGAGTATGTTAAAGGCTACACCCTAGTTTAGGTAATTCAAATGTATGAACTTTTGATGGATTATTCTTGTTTTGTGATTTAATGAACTTCTTGAAGATTATATGGTAACCATGTGTTGTGATAAGTGCCGAATATTACATATTCAAGCATCTTTTCTTGCATTAGTTAAGTCCATTATTAGAGGATAATGTACAGTTTTAATTCATTAGTGTAATTCTTTCTGGTTTCATGTGGTTTTCCCGAGAATGATCAAAGAAGCGGTTTTGACATCATTTGTGTTTAAATATGTGCGCTGTACTAAGGAGTCATCTTCTGGGCCGAACCTCTTCTGTTGCAGTTTTTGTGAAGTCATGGCTTAGTGTTCATCATGGAAGCACATCCACGGTCCGGCTTGAAGAGACTTGCAAGAAGCATTGACAAAGTTGCAAGGGTGAGCTTCCGCGGGTGCCCGCCAAACCCCTCAACTCTCTGCCTATTATGGTGAGCCCCCGTAGAAGGTCCCACCAACTCCTGTGGGCGCCCGCTGCACCACCGCGGGCACCTTCCATTTACACCAGTATCCATCCTCGCGAAGCCAAGCCACTACGGGCGCCCGCGGATCTGCAGAAGGCAGTTCAACTGCCCCTGATTTCCAGCTGTTTGGTCCCCTTATCCTTCTTTTGTGTGGTCTAGCTTCATACAGAGGGGGAGCTTAGGATTTTCGGGGTATAATGAGTAGGTTTTGGTGGGGATAAAGAGAAAAAGGTGATGTAATATTATGGATCTCACATTTTTACATAGGAAGGGAGAGGAAAGCTTTTAGGGGTGTTCTTGGAGCTCAAGGTGCAACAATGTAGAATTCTTCTTCCTTCTCTCCATTCCTTGCATTAATGGGTAACTAAACCTCCATTTAGGGAGGTGATAAAGCCTTCCCTTTTAATTATGTTCTAGATTAGGCTCTAATTTGGGGATATTAATTTATAATTTTTGGTCTTTTCATAATCTAGAGCATATTACTTCTTATAATGAATTCTAATGTTTATAAATGATTGATGTAAGTTAATTATATTGCCTTTGATGATCCTTATATTAATCTTATTGCTTACATTTTCATGGTGACAATGAAAATTAGACTATGAATGGTTTTCAAGGCATATTGATAGAGAAACTTGATAGTCCATTACTTAGGCATTCCCTTTAATGGTTTATACTTGATTCCTAGCTTCATGTGCTTTATCATTTGATTGAATGCTTGATGATCTTTTGCTTAAGATAGTGTATTTGATGCTACACCCTAGTTTAGGTAGTTCAAATGTATTAGCTTTTGATGGATCATTCTTGTTTTGATTTAATGAACTTCTTAATGATTATAAGGCAACCGTGTGTTGCTATATAATTCTTGACCATCATATATATAATGTCTATCCTCAATTTAGCCTTGATCAAGCATGTGTTTAGGGTTTAGTGCAGATTTACTTCCCTAGTTCCCCTTTTTATTGTCTTTGCCTCTTTACTTCCTAGCATTCTTGTTTTCTGCATTTTTCAATTCATAATTTTAGTGATAATCCAACAAATGCTCTATAAACCCCTTTATCATTCTAAAAGATGATTCTAGATGTCTTAGTTGCCATAAACTAGCAGTCCCAGTGGTTCGACTTACCCGACCAATAGCCCTATTTTACAATAATTTGTGTTATTACAAAGGTTGATGTATAATTATCATACCGATACCATGATATCCCTATTATGTGATCTTGTATTTCTTTTCCAAGTTGACAATCTTATATACTTGTGGCTTGGGATTTTTGGTTTGGATGTTCCAACCTTGGCAACCTTTATATGATTTTGTATTTTGTTTCCTAGTTAACACTTTGATGCAAATATAGCTTAGAGTATTTGGTATTGGATGTTTCAATTTGGTTAAGTGAATTCTTATGATGTAAATTCTATTTACATTACTTCTAATGTTAGTTCTAGGATGAAACCTTAGTTTCATCCTTGAATTAAACGTATAAGAGGTATGTTCCACATATGTATATGTAGGGGGAAAATCCCCCCCTAGTAAGAGTCGTCCACGTCACTACAATACAAAATTATGCTTTTGATCTTTTACTGGATCGTAGAAGACCAATCCTGGTCAAGCCCAACTTACGTTTCATTCGGCCTAATATCGTTAATGATAAACTTAAACTCTCAGCCCATCAATCAATCTCGGCTGGCCCAAGATATATTTAGCCCAAACTATATGGGAATGAATAAGTCCTACTAATCAAAGGAATAAACATAGAAGAAAAGTTCTACACAAGGAAAGTTTGGTATAAAAAGAATTATGAAAAGGAAAGAACTTTATTTGTAAAGAATGATGTATATGGAAAGAATTGGAAGATAAGTAAAGCGAGTTCTACCATAATTCTGCCATATTTTTGTATATAAATAGAGGCCTAGACCTTCAATAAAGATCATCGAGTAACATATATTTTTCTCTGAGTAATTCTTGATATTTATTTTTTATCTTAAGTGAGTTGTATTATTTCTTTTAAATTCTTTTATAGAGAGAAATTTTACACCTACACTTTGGCGTCATCTATGGGAACGTATAGAAATATACTCCCACAAGTGATTCAAATTGTTTATGTTATTATGATATGGAATGTTGATCGGAGGATCCGCAGCAGTAGCTGATCAACAGATGAAATTAATGCAAAAAATGCAAGAAGAATTCTTACAACAATTCGAGATGCTTTGTCAAGCAAATGAGGCCAGCACGGCTCAAATCACGCTGCTTTAGTAAAAAAAGGAATCCCTCCAAGCAGCTATGCCCAGATAGCATCGCAGCCACCATCTAGTGATGTGGCAGCACCTCCCCCAACCACAACATTCCTCCTGGTAATGAACCTTAAACCAATAAGGTTCGGCCTAATGAGATTCGGCCTGACGAGGTTCAGCAAGAATAGAGGACGAGAACCAAAGTGGTCGCTTCAGGTAATTATCCTTGTCGCACGTAGGAAGAATAGGTCGAGTCCATCCGTAAGCTCACGGTGTGGTCTAATGGCATTCCAGATGGTGCAGGCATCCAGGAGGCCTTTGACGAGAAGAAGCTCTTGAGGATTTCAACTCCGTTGGCTAGAGAGCATAAGAATTCTCTAGTGAAGACTCCATTCATCGATCAAGTATACTATGTTGACAGACCTAAGAATTTTCCTATGCCTTCTTTCATTCAGTTCGATGGTACAGGAGACCTTTCTCGTTATCTTGATCACTATTCGTAGAAGATGGCTCTAGATATTCACAACGTTGCATTCATATGTAAAGTCTTCCCAACTAGTCTAACAGGAGCCACATTAGAATGGTTCAAGAATAGGCCACACAAGTCAATTCTAAACTATGAAACTTTGTGCGCCATGTTCCTAGCTCAATATTGTGCAAACAAGAAGCAAAAGAAGACCATTTCTAGTCTCTTCACTATAAGACAGAAGAGAGGCGAATCATTATAGGATTTATGCCTAGGTTTAATGTAGAGGCCTCGGAGATAGTAGATTGTCATCTTGCGACTGCTATAGAAATGTTCAAGATCAATATGATTTAGGGAACCAAGTTCCATACCTCTCTAGTCAAATATTCCCCTCCAGACATGCAAACTCTCAATACTAGGGCACAGATCTACATTCGACTTGAGGAGAATGTAGCCCACTGAGCACAACATGCCACCCTTATCATGGTGGAAAATAAGCCTCGAGAAAAAGCTCCAAAAACTTAAAAAAAGACAATATGCCTCAGCACTAGCAGCCTAGATACCTGAGAAAAGATAAAGGACCAAGGAGTAGTTCACACCTCTCCATACCACACTGGCTCGGCTATTCCAAGAGAACAAGAAGAGGTTCATACCCCCACAGCCAATAAGACAACCCTTGGAGCAAAGGGATAAAAACAAACACTGTGTTTACCATAGGGATTACGGGTATACAACCAATGATTGCAGATCACTTAGGCAGCAAGTGGAGAACATGATAACCAGAGGTGAGTAGTAGATTACCTCGTATCAAAAGAGTACGTGAATCCTAAGGATGTCAATCCTCGGAAAGTAGAGGGTAACCAAGTAAAATTCATTCATACGATACATGGGAGATCAAAGGATAACCAAAAGTCAAAAGAAGTGTACCGATCTAGACTGAGGGCAGCCCAGAAGCTAAGAAAATTATCCTCGGTAAACACTATCACTTCGAGCAGTATCAGTATTAGGTTCGGCGATGGAGATTTATCCAAAGTTCAACTTCCCCATGAGGATCCACTAGTCATCAGTTTTCTGGTGGCAAATTGCATGATCAAAAGAGTTTTGGTAAACCTAGGTAGCAGCGCTAATATTATCAAAAAAGCGATCTTTAAGCAACTAGAGATCCCATCATCATCAATTCGGCCCACCTCTAGTCCTTTAATGGGGTTCAATGACACAAAGGTGGACCCCATTGGGGTAATTAATTTATCTGTCACTGCAGTAAAAAGAACATTGAAGGAAAACTTTGTTCTGATAGAAATCCATCCTTCTTATAATCTCATTATGGAAAGAGGTTGGATCCACTGAATGAATAGGGTTCTATCTATTCTTCATCAGGTGATGCAATACTTGTCTCTAGACGGTAAAGAGGTTGTTAATCTTTAGGGAGATCAGGTCGCTGCTAAAGAATGCCACATGCTGACATTGAATGAGGCAAAGAAAAGGATCAAGCAGTCTCAGCCAGATGCAACCCCTGAAAGTATTTCCAAATAGAAGTTAGAGAGCCCTCTGCCCAAGTATTTGAAGGTGAAGAAGGAAGCCGAAGCTACAAAGCCTATAGGGAAACTCTTGAAACCGTCAATGTTGTCCTCGGCGATCCTCAGAAAATCACTTATATGGGTTCTTCCCCCACAATCGAAGAGAAGCAAGTGTTAATTGATGTCATCTAATAGAATACAGATGCGTTTACCTGGGATTATTCGGATATGATTAGGATCAGCCCTTCTATCTCATGCCATAACCTAAAGGTGCATCTAGCATTCAAGCCGGTTAAGGAAAGACACAGAAGGTTCACTCTTAAGCACAATCGAATCATTGCTGAAGAGAAAAGCAAGTTGTTTCAAGCAAATTTCATCCGAGAAGTGCATTACCCACAATAGCTCTCAAACGTGGTGGTAGTTCAAAAGAAGAATGAAAAATAGAGAGTTTGCATAAATTTTACCAATCTTAATAAGGTTTGCCCTAAGGATAGCTTTCCACTACCCAAGATAAATTAGATGGTTGATGCTACCACTGATTATGAGAGACTCATATTCCTCGATGTGTATTCTATCAGATCCCTATGAATCCAAAGGATGAAGAAAAAACTACCTTCATTACAGAGAAAGGTACTTACTATTATAAAGTCATGCCCTTTGGGCTTAAGAATGCTAGGGCAACTTACCAACATCTCATTAATAAGATCTTCGACGAGATGCTAGGAAAAATGGTTGAAGCCTACATTAATGACATTGTGGTTAAAAGTGTGAAGAATGATGATCATCCCAAATACCTCCGGGAAGTCTTTGACACTTTATGAAAGTATAAAATGAAGTTGAATCCTTCTAAGTGTTCTTTCATAATCTCTTCAGGGCAATTCCTCGGCCATATTGTCAACAAGAGAGGAATAGAAGTAAGCCCGGCTCAAGCTCGGGCCCTCATACAGATCAGAAACCAAAAACTCGTAGGGAAGTACAGGTTCTAATTGGTTGAATCGCAACTCTTAGTCGCTTCATATCTCAATTGTTAGATAAGTGTAAGCCATTTTTCAATGCCAAAAGATAGAAGAACAATGATTTATGGGGACCTCAATAGCAAGAAGCACTCAATCGGTTAAAGTATTACATGGCTAAACCATTAATTTTGTCTGCTCTAAAACTTGCTGAGGCCCTCATCATGTACTTAGCAATCTCCAGTATAGCTACTAGTACCGTACTAATTCGAGAAAAAGGAAAGAATCAGTACCTAATCTTTTACATAAGTAAGATGATGACAGTTGCTGAAATAAGATATAATAAAGCAGAAAAGATCATACTAGCTTTGGTGTACGCAAAGGGAAAGCTTCGGCACTATTTTGAGTCTTATAGCATCGTGGTCCTTACTAACTACCCTATGCGAGCTATTTTTTCCAAGCCAGATTTATTTGCAAGAATTACTAAGTGGGCAATTGAACTCAGTTCCTTCGACATGACATATGAACCAAAGGTGTCACACAAAGGATAGGTGCTAATGTGTATATTTCTCTCACAATTGTACGATATCGTGTAGGATATAGCTCTATGCAAAGAGGATGTCGAACCCTCAGGGAAAAGAGATTTATATTTCAGTTTTTAACTTTGTTCTATGGTTTACAAGTAACTAGGTTGAAAAGTTTATTGGTTGTCATGGTTTAACAAACTTGAATTGAAACAAAATAATAAACTATTAAACTAAATTAAACAATCAGAGAGAGAAAATCTTAGGGCTTGACTTCACCATAATCATTATACTATGGTCAATTAAATCAACGTTGGGACTTTAACTAATTTTGTTTTCAAATAAATTGAACTCAATAACATTCATTCAGTTCGGAGTTTAAAAAAAATGTTTTACAAGATTAGCTAACTATAACCTATCTGTGATTAGCATAGACTATTCGCCTACCTACTTTATCTACTTTAACTACTTTGCGAATGAACCACCTTTCTTAAGCATAGATTATGAAAACATTCTTTTGCAAAATACATTAGAACACCATTATATGAACTATATTCTTGTGTCCGACAGGGCTCTGCCAGATACCGTATAACAAGGTAAGTAGAGAATAAGACATAAATTATTATATCCAAGACAAGGTAATAACAATTTATATTATACTAAAGCATGAAAAACCACTTGAGTTGTCTCAAGTGCTCATAGTCATATAATTAAAAAAAACATAATATATTAAAATAAACCCAGAGTCAAAACAATCAAACCATAATACAACGTTGGGTTACATTAGTGCCCTAAGAAAGGATTTAGATACTCATGACAAGGTTGGATATCATCTGTGTTGAGTTCATCTCCATCGCCAGGGATAGCACCTCTCTTCTCAGGATCTTCACTTTCAAGGTTGTAGGAACCCTAAAAGCCACCATACCTTCAGCCTTATGAATAACACCGTAAAAGAGATTAAAATTTTGGACCTCTTCTATCAAGGCTAGCACCTTCTTTTATAGAAGAAACTAATATTTGATGGGCTTTTAGCTCTTCTGGCCTAACTGGGATGAGATACCGCTGATAAAAAAAGTAATCCCACAGTTTTTAATCTGACATGCTATGGAAGGCTCGAGCTTCAGGAATTGATGCTCGAGCTTTAAGGTGTATGCTTAAGCTTCAGGAACATATACTCAAGCATTTTTGCATGGATGCTTGAGCTTCAGTAGAAGGTGCTCGAGCATCACTTTGACACTTAGCCAATTTTTTTTAAGTAATTTCTGAAGCGTCTTTTTCTTCCATAACTCCATTAACATTACTCGATCCAAGCTTCAAAGGCTCGAGCACTAGGTACCATGCTCAAACATTTGGGAACCGAGGCTCACGTATTAAGACACCATGCTCGAGCGTCAGTTGTTAGTGCTCGATCCTCAGTAAATGTTGCTCAATCCTGGATATAATGCATAAGACCTGGGAGCATAGCCTTCCAATTAAATCAACCTATAAATTTCTAACGCTTCATGCTCGAGCCTGAGGGTCAAAGCTCGAGCACCCTTTGTTAAGGCTCGAGCACTATGTGGTAATGCTCAAGCATCAAGGTGCAATGCTCGAGCATTTAGACCCTGTTGACCTTTCTTCTCTTTATTGTTGTGATGTTCAAGCCTCAACACTTAGGCTCAAGCTCTAAGGCTTGAATTACTTTAAACATCGCCATTTAAGCTCTCGGCTTGCTCTGAATTAGCGGCAATAGCTTTGTAAGCTTTGATATCATCATAGAATCTCGATTTTAACCATTTTTCTAGGAAAGTACCTAGAAACACACATTAAATATAAATTAGTCTAAAAATGGATAGAAGTATCACTTTAGGCCTTAACATATATGTAGTTAGGGGCTTGAATATACATATTCAACGCTCATCACACCCCCAAACTTACATATTGCTAGTCCCTTAGTAATACAAAACAAAAGCCATTTTCATAGGAATCATAGTTGCATTTAGCTTATGCAACAATCCTTTAAACCCCTAGGTTACCCCTAATGGATGAGTTGTAGTCTCGTAAGGGTTTCCAATGAAGATACCCATAAACTTCACAAATTCAATGCCTTAATTGCACACCAAGCTCATTCAAGCCTATTTTCATATCACATCATCTCCTACAGTTCATTAATCAGTCAAACACAGTAAGTATACTAATTATGTAATCAGAAAAACTTTCAACTTTCAATCTCAATTAAGCAACCATGGTCCCCACATATCAGTTTAGTCATTTATTCAACAATCTTTATCTCTAAAACACTTTCTAATAGTGATCCTACAATTCAGTGTGTGGCTTACTATCCATGCTTGCATTTATCCCTTTCCATTCCTTAATTCACAGGCAAACTTTCAAATTTCAACTCCCAAGGCATTTTATTTTTTTCTACAGGTATGCATTTTTTTGGAAAGGATACTGTGCAATGCTCAGGTCTATTAAGCTTTCTAAATTACCCATATAATAAAATTTCAGCCAACGACTCCCAGACCAGATGATCTTAAGGCGATAAGTGTTTAAACACCTTTAAGGACTTAATTGTTCAAGTAATCTAGGCAAGTTAAATTTCTTATGTAACAAGCTTTCAGCAAATGACTCCCAGACCAGACGATCTTAAGGCATTAGGTGTCTGAACACACCCCTAATACTTCTAAGAAGATTACTCTTATTCGAGATCGTATGCACACTGCCCAGAGTAGGCAGAAGAGTTATGTGAATCGTCGTACTCGTGCATTGGAGTTTAGGGTTGGGGATCAGGTTATACTCAAAATGTCGCCCATAAAAGGTGTTATATGCTTTAGGAAGAAAGGGAAGTTATCACCATGGTTTGTCGGTCAGTTCATAATTACGGATCGAGTTAGAGCTGTCACTTATCGGTTGGCACTTTCGGATAATTTGGATCGCGTACATAATGTGTTTCCATGTTGGGAAATTTTTTGCAAGATGAGGATCGGTATTAGCATATTGATGTTGGGGAGATTGGTTACAACTGAATGCAACCTATTTGGAGCCACCATATTGTATTGTCGACCGTCGAGATCAAATAATTTGTAATAAGGTTATTCCTTTGGTACTTGTTTAATGGAGTCATCATAATAAGGCTGAGTCTACTTGGGAACAGGAGGATGTCATTCGCTCACGATTTCTTGAAATATTGGAAGAAGGTAAGAGAGAATTCTGAGGACAGAATTCCTTTTGTTAGGGGGGAAGAATGTAATACCCCTAATTTTAAAAGGATTGTATCAGTATTTTAATTATTATTTTATTTCATTTTTGTGTGTTTATTTGTTAAATTATTTTGTGTGTTTGATGTAATTGTTTTATCATTGGTTTGATTTAAGTGTTTTATTTATTTGATGGTATTGTTATGTTTAATTGAATTATTTCATTTAGTTAAATTAGTTAATTGAATTAAAATAGTGTTTTTAATTATAATGTTAAATTAGGGTTTTTCTGTTGTATAAGGTTTTGGCCGGTTAGGATTCAGTTCAATTATTAGTTTCTGATTTGAATTAGGTTTTTAGTTTAGGGTTTTAGTTAGATTTAGGTTTTGTATTTTGCCTATAAATATACACGATATATGTTTGCCTAGGGTTTTAGAACCCTATTTACGACACAGTGAAGGCAGAGACATAACAGAGGGAGATTTTGAGAAAATAGAGCACGTTCAGTGAGGTTTTCGGCTGTGGTTTTAAGGTTGGAATTAGAAGGTGGGAAGGTTGAGCAGTAGGAAGTAGAGTTGATAAAAAACAGACGTCGTCGGAAAGCTTAGGAAGACAATGACAAAGTTTTGATTCCAAAATCACACAGGCAAGTTCTTTTCTTCCTCTCTCCCGTTGGCCAGTGTTCTATGCACCTAGATAGTCTCTAGGGTTTAATTGATCATTAACTGAGACTTATACATTTATTATATGTTATTTTAATGATCTGTATATGTTGAATCAATTATATACAGTTCTTATAAGTCTGGGTTACAATTTATTCTTTAAGCATGTTAATTGGGTAGCAGTTTTTATCACTATTTTTTATTCCAACTATTGTAATCAAACCATTAGGATGCTAGTGGGTTTAAATAAGACACTTAGGATGTAATGACCCGATCATTTCCTTCCTTTCCATTTTCCTCAGAATTTTAAAGATGAATTTTTTTTTATTGAAAATTCTTTTCTGAGTTTGGTTTCTCGTCAGTTAGTGTCATCTCAAGTGCTCAAGAATGATTTTTGAGACTCTCTTCCATGGATTGACAACTTCCTTTAAGGACCGAGTCATTTCCGTATTTTCACTTTTTGGACACTATTCATTTTTCTTCCTTTTCCCTATTTCGTCTTTTCCCTGTTTGTCACTTTGTTAGAATAACCTCACTTCCTGTGTTCGGAGTTAGTTTTTAACTTCACATATCTTCATTCTAAGTGGTTTCCACAAAATACGTATTTTTTACTTTTGCAGAAAAGTACTCTAGTTGCTTCCGGTGTCCATAGAGGCATGGATGCACAATTCTTCGGAGTTTTTTTTCTTCTCTTAGGGTATTTTTCATCAATATCTTTTGAAGATATTTTATTTTAGTGGTTTTTAAGAAAATAGTTTTGGAAGATATTTTCATTCGGGGCCAATTGTGCAATTTTTACTTTTTGGAAGGGCCATTATGCAATTAATGAAAGTTATTGCAAAATACCTTGTTTTGAGCTTGGATCCTTATACGGGAGTCATTTTCACATTTCGTTGAGTCATGTACTCTTAGAATTATCTTGCGGTCGAATCCTATAATTTTCAGGTTTTCAGCCCCAGTTTGCACCAAACTTGTTTGGGACATATCTCTCTGCTCGGAACTCAATTTTTTATGTCGCTTCTTCTGTTGTTCATATTTTCTCATTTTAGTTCTTTTCTATTCATGGAGTTTTGCCATTTGAGCACATCTGTTCAAATTCCACTTTTTCGGACACAACGGGGCCCGTTCGGGGCACTTGTGTAGTGCCTTAGTGTTTTATGTTCGTCTTGCCGTGCTCTACCTTTCCCCCTTATTAGAATTCATTTTTGGAAATTTCTTGAGTTTGGGTTTGAGGCCAAGTTGGGACTTTCATGGTACCTCCTAGGTGTTTAATGATCACCTTGTTGTCCCCGAGAAAACCTAGAAGTTTCGTCGGATTTGGAGCGATTTCATTTCGGTGGGGATTAAGGTTTTCATCTCAAATTGAGGTAGGGGGTGTCTTAGGTTTATATTCATGTTGTATTGATGATTCTAGAAGCTTCTATAACTTCTATGCATGCTTTGGTTTAAGTCCTAGAATTTAATTTAATTAATTTATATGGTTAAGATTTAATTCTCACGATGTTGTGCAACTTAGAGGCATGCTAGTAATTTAGGCCTTGGTATACTTGTTGACATATATGAATTGGGAGCATTTGAATGAGAATTGCAAAATTTATTTAATATTTATCTTTTGTGAAACATTAATTTACATAGTTGTATCAAGTATGAAATCAACTTATAATGTGATATTAAAGTAGGCCTTGGTGAGTTCTTTAATATATATTAAATTGAAGACATTTGGATATGTTTAAAAATTTAGAGAAAAATTAATTAATTAGCTTTATTAATTTTATTTTAAGTGTTGTAGTCACTTAAATTGATTTTAGGTATGATATATGTGAAAACCATGTTATAGCCTTTAACATATATTAATTTGACCCTATTTGGTATTGAATTAAAATTTAGAGACTTTTATGTTAAGGTGATAATTTCATGAAATGTAGTTTAATTAATTACCTTGTAAGCATGCTGCTACTAACTTGTTGTAGAATTAGTACTTATGATCTCTAAAGATGGTAATTTGACTTAGCATGATATGTCATATCATTGTCTTGAATAGCTTGTTTAAGTATATCTTGTGTACTTATATAGCTTGTTAGAATATTACAATTGTTTACCTTGGAAGCTAGTTATTAAAATGAAGCTTATTTAGTACTTGTGGCTTAGGATGGTAATGTGGCTCAATTGTTGTAAAATATTCTTGTTTTGTGTATAAATTGCATATTGAGGACATGACATGCCATATGCTATTTAGACTTGAATTCTAGGACATGGTTTGTGTGAATTCAACCTTACTTGTGCATGGAATGTGGTAACTTGCATTTGATTTTGTATAAGTTT
>JAOTQH010238425.1:0-12967 GCA_025631255.1 Cornus kousa
TGAAAAGCAACAACATCTGACCGGTCACACTTAAGTTGGACCGATTGCACTTGTTCTTGTCTTAAGCACTTTGCTGAGTCGAACCGGTCACTCTCAAGTCGGACCGATTACACTTGGTTCTAGAATGAAAAGCAGCAACATCTGACCGGTCGCAGTTAAGTTGGACCAATTGCACTTGTTCTTGTCTTAAGCACTTTGCTGGGTCGAACCGGTCACACTTAAGTTAGGTCAATTATACTTGGCTTTGAAATGAAGAGCAGCAGCATCCGACTGGTCGCACTTATTTCGGACTGGTTGGACTAGGCCACAACGAGAGTTCCAAGGAAGTCCGACCGGTCACACTTATTTTGATAGTTGCATAAGTATAAAGTTCAAAATATTATACTAATGGTGAAGGTAAGAAAGCCAACTAATTAACTAGGGTAAATGTAGGCACTGCAAGACTTGTGACCAGAGACAAGATTTGGCCCAATGAGCTGCTACTTATACATCATCGGTCACCCCTTGCCTTTTCATGTCCTTTAATATTAGTGCCTTTGTGATTGGGTAAAGAGCATGGGAAGATAATTTTGTACTTGCGTGCGTGCCTTTATAATGCCCCAGCCACTTTCTTCAATATTCAAAAGTCACAAATAAAATTACTTCTTTTAATGCAGAAATATATAGCCCACCATTGCAAAAGACACAAAGGTGGTATTGCTTTCTAAGACAAGCGACTAGTCAAGAAAAAAAAAATAGATATATAGCCCATATATACCCCTTTAAGAACTCTAGACATACACACACATATCTATCTATCTATATTAGCTGTACAAGTATATATATATATACATGCTGATGCTGCAGTGGTTTGGCTAATGTTGATGCTACAAGATAGGGTTGTTTTTTGGTTTTGAGTTGGGAGTAGTACCTGAGAAACCCATTTGTTGATGAACCAAATCAGTAGCTTTTGGATCAGCTTTTGAAGAATCCGTGTGTGGTGGGTGAGTAGTCCCTCTCTGTCTCAGTGTGTTCTCTGTTTCTTATTGACAGTGTGAATAGTTCTGTTACATGCCATAAATGTTTTCTTGGATGTTTCTTATATTCTGATTTTGTTTCTGTTTAGGGACTAATCAATTCTGTTGGAAATACTAGCTACATACATTTAATGCTGCTTCAGTACTCAATTTTCATAAGTGGGGTCAAGGGAGTGCAGACACACACACACACACACACATATATATAACCCCTTCAAACTCATGGAAGTAAAAAGTGCTTCAACATACAAGCCTTGAATATACAGGGTAGATTTTCTTTTCCTTTTCTTCTTTCTCATTCTTTCTCCATTTCAAGTTTGTATATTTTCACTTACCCAAAAAAAGTTTTTGTATTTTTATTTTCTCCCCTTTTATATACAGTATTCTATTAATTTCCTGTATGATATTATGACCTAATAGTTAGTTAGTCCCAGCTTGGAAAAATATACTGCAATGGCTTCTAGGTAAACAGGGTGTCTTGTGGTTTAATTGATAATTGCTTTTGGTGTGTTAAGAATGTTGGTTTTATAGATACAGACTGCGTTTATAATTTATGTGAATTATATATATATATATATATATATATGCACAAGTATTCCATAATGTCTAGAGCCACATTCCACTGAAACCCATCTTGTTTGTTGTGTTGATACTTGATAGTGACCCTGCAGCCAAGAGAAAAAACTGAGCAAGATAAATTCCAATAACATCTTCAAATGTTCTCATTATCTAACTTGGTAAGAATATCATTTTCTTTCTTCTTTTTAATTTTATTTTTTATTTTTCAGTAGTCTCTGTGTGTGTGTGTGTGTATATATATATATATTTAGCAACACTAAAGGAGTGATTCTTCTTCTAATTTTGTTCTATATAATACAAATGCTGATTTTTATTTTTTTATTTTTTTAAATTTTAATTTATTTTTTATTTATTTTTTGACTCATAACAGGATATGGAACAACTGAAGAGTTGTGTTGAAGTTGAGAAGAGGCAGTTCCCTATTACTGAGGTTCAAAATTCATTGAAGGAAGAGGTAAAAGTCTTGAATAAATTATCTTGGTAATAATTTTCAGACCTTGTGAATGAATTTGGTGGTTCATTTTAGCAGTCCAAATTAAACAACTTCAAAAAAAAAAAAGTTCTATCCATTCCAAGAATTCGAAAAGGATTGAGTTTTCTTTATCTGTGTTATATGTTGTTGATTACTGTTTTATGTTTTGCAGGTTCTACAACTCCAGAAACAACTAGACAACCAATTCGACGTACCATGTGCACTAGAAAAGGCATTGTGCTGTAGTCCTTTGCCCCATAATCCTACAGATGAAAACTCAGTAACCAAGGTAGATCCTTGTCACCAAGAAGATACGCGAAAGATTTCACTATGAAACATTGAAACAGATAAATGACTGAAATTGAATCTAGTTTGTAGTCTTGTAGTTCTTACTTGGATATAGTTTATGTTATATTTCTAGTTAACTCAAAAACTTGCCTTTCCTTGTACTTAAATTCAGAAAGCCCAGGATCTGATCAGGGAAATTGCTGTCTTAGAGTTGGAAGTAGTGCATTTGGAGAAGTACCTTCTTTCATTGTACCGGAAAATGTTTGATCAACGATTCTCATCCTTACCTACAAACACAACGGATGAAAAAAGCTTGAAATCGATCATGAATAAAGGGTCTTCCTCAGATTCTGGGAAGAACAAAAATTTACTTTCGATCGAATATCCACCAGCAAAGGAATGCAATGACATTTGGGGAGCAAAGGCACTAATAGATTCTAGTACTATACACCGCAGCCACTCATCACTATCACAACGTTCGCCTTGTGCAATCACAACTTTTCCTCCAAGGCGAATTCTTGCTGAAGCAGTAGACTCATACCATTCCTTACCTCTGTGGATGCTCGAGGTAATTCAACCTGAAAATTACTGAAAAATTAGTATTTTTTAAGGTTTAACCGCAAGCGAAGCCCTGCCAAGCATGGGAGATAATTGGCCTTGTTTTGTTAACTTCATGCTCTCTATTTGATTGCATCACTCTTCCATGCATTCATAAGTAGTAGTATTTTCATAATCTATTTTTTGACATCAAATGCTTTTTAGTCCCATCTCCTCATTGACTCTTCGCTACAAAATGACCATCATTTAACATTCATATGCCACATTAGTTGAGATGAAGGCTCAGATGGTTAATTTGGGGTTCGAATGCTATTTTCTCAGCGTGCGCAGAGTGGTAGATCAAATGTACTGAGTCTGGCAGAGCATCTTGGCTCCTATAGCTCGGATCATGTTCCAGAGACACCGAACTGGCTTTCCGAGGAGATGATTAAGAGCATATCAGCCATATATTGTCAACTTGCTGACCCTTCTTTGATCAATCAGGGCTTCCCTTCATCCCCTATTTCATTCCCATCACCAATGAGTGAATCTTCTCCACATGTTCACTGCGACATGTGGAGCCCAGAGTGCCGTGGAAACTCGTCTTTTCGTTCATGGTTGGACAATCCTTTCAATGTCGAACGATCAAAGGAATTTAGTGGCCCTTACTTCACAATGGCAGAGGTGCAACGGATCACTAGAGATCGTCCAAAGTCAAGAGAAACAGAACATATGCTACAAAGATACAGGTGAGTTCTCATTTTTTTAGGGCCTCTTGGGAGCTCAAATTTAGGCATCAGAATGTGGTGGCATGTTTTGTGCACACAAACCCCAATCTCATTACAACTTTCTTTCTGGTTTAATGGTATCAATAAGCTACGAAAGCACAAACTGTTGTATTGCAGGTCACTCGTGTCTCGGTTGGAAGAAGTTGATCCTAAATGGATGAAACATGAGGAGAAGCTAGCCTTTTGGATTAACATACACAATGCACTGGTGATGCATGTAATAATCTATAGCCGATCCACTGCATATAAATCTCATGATATTTGTCACTAGCATTACTGTTTGAATTTTGCTACGAGGCTGAACAAATGTTGCCAAATTGTTGTTCATTGTCACAGGCCTTTTTGGTTTATGGGATTCCACAGAACAATCTGAGGAGAATTTCTTTACTCCTCAAGGTGGGAGTCTCTTTCATTCTTCTGAATTAAGTTGAAAAGTACTGGTCTTTAACATCGTACCACTTAATAAGTTTTGTGCATGATGATCCAGGCTGCATATAACGTGGGCGGTCTCATCATAAGCATAGGCATGTTACAAAACTCTATTTTGGGATGCCGGCTGCCTCGTCCAGGACAAGTATAATTCATTCCCTGAATATGATTCTATTCACATTGCAATTTATGTGGTTAGTTGAAGAATTTTCTTCCCTACATGTTCAGATGAAAATTATTTTGTGCTTGTAGTGGTTCCAATCCTTGCTTTTTCCAAGGACAAAATTCAAGGTTGGAGATGTAAGGAAAACATATGCAATCAATCAGCCCGAACCACTTTTACATTTTGCACTTTGTTCAGGAAGCCATTCTGATCCTGCGGTACGTACTCCTATGCCCTAATTTCTGCAAAACTACTTCTAGGTGCAAAACATCATTTTTTGGAGTCACTCCAAAATGAAGAATTTTATATGTTAGTCTGGGTTTCCAACAGTCTGTTATATTTGATTTTTTAGAAAATATCTATGAATTTTTTTATAACAAAAAAGGGAAATCAAATTTGAATTTCCTTGTGTTGTGTTGTATACTTGTATTAGATATTTGACTAACGTGAAAAAAGTTTGAGAATGTTGATGTGTTATTATAGTTCATAATTTTTTTTTTCTTTTCTCAACTCTTTTTCATTGTTGTGTGTACTATATGTGATTGTTCAGGTTCGAATGTATACACCCAAGAGGGTGTTTCAGGAGCTTGAAGCTGCAAAAGAAGAGTACATATATACCACCTTCAGGGTACACAAGGAACAGAAGATCCTTCTACCAAAGATTGTGGACTCTTTTGCAAAGGAATCGGATTTGTGCCCTGCCGGTTTAATGGAGTTGATTGAGCACTCTGTACCCAATTCTCTGAGGAAGAGTCATCATGCAAAATTCCGGAAAAAAATTGAGTTCATCCCTCACAACTTCAAATTCCGTTACCTTATTTCCCAAGAATTAACCAAGTCATAAAATGCCCTCACAAGTTCTCCCAATGGTGTTGGTGGTGGTTTGGATCAGTCTTTGCAGATTCCGGGATTTCTATGTATATTGTACAATTCAGGCAACATGATAACTTAGAATGACAGATGAGTCATAACCAAACTTTGTTGGTGGTTTATTACATATTCTCAACCTGATACTACCAACTTGATTCCGACACTATTTGAGTTGAGGAACTGTGCTTTATTTTTAGAAGAATGATGATCAAAATGGCTCAAGAACTTTGAGCTAGAGCATGGCAACACCTATACTAAGTGGTTGAGCAACCACTTTGTTTTTGTCTTCTCCTTTGAGCTCCCTTAAGCTTGAGCTGATTTGATCACTAAGTCTCTATAAAATGGCATGGTTGTGATTCCACTGTCATTCCCAATTGTTGGGCCTGCATTTTCCATAACAAGAGATGATATGTGGGGGTTATGAATATTCCATTGTGTACTGTATTTTATTGAAGTAGAAAAAGAAGTTTCATAACAATGCACTTGGGATGGTCTTTCTTTCATCTATATACTCCTGTACTTGGATTTCTGGATTGCAGTAAGGTGACTTTAAACCATTGATTGGAATAGTTTTTATATTTGACGCAATTGTGTGTTTGTTAGCCCAAGGTTTCAAGTCAAAGGCATGTAGGCAATTTTGATGATTACACCTATTAATATGAGAATTTAATAGATTACTTGACTGTGAATCTTTTCAGGATATTATATAAAACTCAAGGACAAAGTAATCTATGGATATAATGCTTAAATTCAACTATAGATCAAAACTTACGGTGATCGAACTCAGAGTTGAAGATCAAGGGTGCTAAGGGGTTTGGCAGAGTTAGAATCCTTGTATAGTAAAATAGATCGCCCCGTGTTGATTTAGTATTATCCACTTTTTTAAAAGTAAATAGTCATGTCACCACACTTTGTGCTGGCGTGGCTATTTACCTCTTTTTTTTATCCATCATGTTCGATGTAACTCACACAATCTGGTTATTTATTTTATTATTTATTATTATTTAATTTATTTATTTAAGAAATTAAATACAAAATTTAAAATTTTATTTTACTATTTTTAATTAATTTATTTATAAAATTATATTTCAATTTCTATATAAATCACTTATTCTATTTTCTTTCAATACTCAAGTCCATTATAATGTTTCTGATTTTTCTTATTTTTCATTTTCTGGAATTTTTTCAATTTTTTTGGGTTATTTTCGTCTTGTCTCGTTTTGCGTGTCAGACACCATGGGGTGTGCCGGGTGAGTTTGAGAGTTGGTTGGAGCATTTCTTTCAGGTCAAGACTCTTGGAAATGCAATGGTTGTTATTTCAATATTTTCCAATTTTTTCGGCCGGGAGGTCCCAGGTGGGACCCGTTACTGGAGTGGTTATGTACGGGAACTGTATTTTGGATTCATTGCATTTCATACATTATTACTATTATTGTGCTCATTTACTTGGTTGCATGTTTATTTGTGATTGTAAATTAGTTATATATATGTTTAATGTTAAAGGTTGATTTAATAAGCCGTGGGACCTACTAGTATAATGAATTCATATAATGACCATACCTGAACTTATTTCTTTTCTTCTCTCACGTCATTGTGCTCTCTCTCAGTTTTTATTTCCTTTTTTTCTATTCTTCACAAAATTCAAATTTAGATCTAGTTATAACCATTGAGATTTTGGCTTTGCCACTGAAGGCAAAGTTGATAAGCGTGACGAGGGCTTTATATTGATCGGAGCAAAGCACTGTTTGGAGCAACCTTGGATTTTTTAATTTTGGGGAAATTGGGTTAAATTTGGGGCTTATTGTGTTCTTGATCTTCTAGTGAGGCAGAGGTCTTCCTAATGCCTCAAGTTTTGTCTTTTGATTGAGCAAATTCTATTTCTTCTTATATATTTTGAGAAATGTAAACTTTGATATAAAATTGTAACGACTTGAACCCGATGGTCCAAATCGCTAATCGGGGGTCCTTACCCGAACCCGAAGTTGTCTAAGGGCACTATGGTCAATTCCAACATTGATACACGATTTACGTGTCATCCTAAGGCTATACAAAAAAAAGAATGAGATCACTAATATAAAAGATGTCAAAACAGTCCACTAACCTCATTCAAACTTGTGGAGGAGTGTCGTCCGCCACTTCCTTTCCGTAACTTGAAAAATGTAATAAAATAAGGGGTGAGTACAACGGCTCAGTAGAAGTGGCCTAAGCCGTCAGCTTTGGATTCCCTTGAGTCACGTAACATGTATGAGATGGAAAAGAAGTCGGGGTCATGCAATGAAAATTCAAATCATATTATAACATAAACGAACATTTCCGTCAACCAACAACCACATTACAACGAATGATGTGCATGATATGAAATGTAATGCACCCTGTCCCATACTTGGTCTCTACCAATCCACTTTCCACTTTTCGAAAATCACTAACCGACTTTACCAAGACGAGACTGATAACTATCCCCAGTTCCAATTCTGGTAATGTCTGGCAATCGTTAAAGGGCCTATTATCAATTTTTTCATGCTCTACATCGGGCCGCGCTCCTTCTAAGTCAAGTTAGTCCTAGACTCGCGAAATTCGGTTTAATTTAGGAAAACTTCCCCTTTCGAATAAAACTTTTCATTTTTATAAAACTTCCCTTTTTAGAAACCTTTTCAAAACCCCTTTTCTTGCCATGGCATGTGATCCAGCACTTTCATTCATATGAAACAACATCAATATATAAGCATGGCATACTTCATAATTCCACTATAACATGAACATCCTTCACATCATTATTTTAAACAAGGCATTCACAAAAATTAACTATAAGCATGCTCAATAAAGGGTCAGATACATGCCAACATCATGCTATCAACTATACATTAACACAACTTCCATAATACAAAGTCAAGCATGCCTTTAACACATAATTGAAAGCAATTTATGCTTAAGGCACTTAACACATTATTAATATATACAAAGGAACAATTTCATTTCAAAATTTACAAATTTTCAAAATATACTTATAGTAAAGATAAAATTACTCAATTTAGAGACAAAGATCGAAGCAATAGAAGACCCCTACTTCAAAAGTAGCCAAAATGCATCCCTCGCCGAAAAAGTCAACGCCGGTCAATACCGGTCAATGGCGGCGGAACAAAAAACTGTTCAGTGGAAACGTAGCCAACGACGAGGAGATTTTACTGTTCCCAAGGCATGTCTCCGGAATCCGACTCTAAGCGGTCCAAAACCCCCTTCGAAGTCTAAGATCTATAAATTTCAAAATTCATAAAATAATTACCGCTTCTCCGAAAATTAAATACTTGACTATGTGATAGAGAACAATGAGGGGAACATTTTTCGTTAAGGAACCAAGACCGAAAAATAGAGGAGAACCTTAATGCTTAAAAGGAAAGAAAAAAAAAAAGAAAAATAAATAGGAGAGAGAGCAGCCATAGTTCAACCAAATGAAATAAGCCAGAAATGACTTAAGTGATGATATAAACATATGCCTAGTCAACGGGCCCCACGCCAAACAAAATATCTAACTTTTGCAACCTTATGTACATATATACATATACATATGATATAATACCTAAATAACCACTTAGTTACATAAACATGTACTAACAATGATGTTAAAAAAATCTTACGGCCTTGAAAAATAATTCCCATGCACAACAATACTAGTTACAGGTCCCGTCCGGGACCTCTAGGCCTGAAAAATCAAAAAATGCCAAAATGACCAACAATGCATTTCTAAGAGTCCTGAACTCGAACAAATGCCCCAACCAACTCTCGGAACTCACCCAGCACATCCAACGGTGCTCAACACACAAAACAAAGCAAAAATGAAATAATCCTGAATAATAAAAAAAATTCACCAAAAAGGAAAATAGGAAAATTTAGATACATTACAATCTACCCTCTTTAAAGAGATTTCATCCTCGAAATCTACCCTCCTTAAAAAAAGAGGTCAACAGTCACCAACTTCCCAAGAAACACCTCATAAACCACAAAACTATAAGCTCGCCACTTTATTGCTTTTGACACCTGATGCCAATAGGCAATTACACACCACTGCCACAATAACCCAATGCTCACCACCCTATGAGGGTACTCATCACTCATAACATTGTAACACAAAATCAGTTGGTACACTCTACACCATAACTAACTTAAAACGGATATTGGTCCACTCTACACTGCCATAAAAGGCTCCAAAGCCCGAAAGAAGAACAGTCATCAGGCCACTAACCATGATAACTTCTAAACTCCATTCCACTCATCCTTTAAATGACATACAAAACCCCAGACTAAGAACCCCGTCCATCATACAATCGAGCTCAAACTCAAATCTACACATCCCTGTCAGACCAAACACTCACTATCTACCGCATAGCTATATCATCACATAACCGCATCAGCGACTGCAACCACACTATATGGCAAACATCATACTTAACAACCTCAAAATGACTAAACAACGAATCTCCCAAGAACCACATAATCACGAGTCATCAGAACAATAAAACGTACTGTCCTGCACCCAGGACACAAATCCTTAAAACAAGATCTTCAATAATTAATGATCGTACCGCAAACCCCCTTATCAGACACTTGGTCCTACCTAACATACCTTGTTACCCAAGACAAACCACCCGAATCCACACTGTCACACCAACACAACGCGCAATTTCGTGCTATCACTGTTCTTGAAAAATCAATACAATCATGGACCTTTGACCCGACATCGTGCTAGAGATGGACTGATTCTACAGAAATTTTTGGCCAGGCCATTCTCATCCTCGATCCGGTCTTAGCATAGACGTCATTCCTGTCCTTTGGTCTAAACCTCAAACACAATCTCACACAGTCCACAAAACAACTATGAGATCCATTCACTATCAATCCATCGCTCTACGTAACCATAACGACTATACAATCACATACCTACTCTAAAAATCCTAATCATGCCTTAATCATAGCAAGCTAAAAATAATATAACTCCAAATACCACAATCATCAACTAACATAAAAGCTCTCCAGTCTTTTATAACACCCATACCAAGTAGGCAACACCATAACATCACTCAATTCAATTCTTACCATGTCAAAACACACAATATGACAATCTCATGCCTGAGATCTTAAAACAAAAATTAATCATTTCCATTATTCCTCTACGAAATCCCACATTCACCTTTTCTAATCACATAATTCTAAGGCAACATCGACACTTGTCCTCAAGACATTGATCAAATCAAACGTTTATAAAAACACCTGAGTGCATGACTCACATCACAACACTTAATCATCCTCGAACTTAAAGTTCACAACACACCCCTAGCATCACTGCTAGTACCAGACACCAGAAATACACAATCCTTATTCAGCAACTCGTGCCTCCCATACCATCGGTCGAAACCACTCTCAAAACAAGCACCACCAAAACCAAAGACCCCACCTCCCTCTATGGGAGTGAGTTGGCCCTTACAACCAAACCTTTACCGGTGAACTCTAACAACGTAACAAACCTCACATAGGTCCGTCCATCTGCGGATGTGCACAACTCCTAAATGGAGAACAAGACTTACAATAAATGACGTCCTTATCAAGACTAGAATAAACGAAAAGGGTAACGAACCTCACTCTCACAAAAGACTGACGACTTGCACCTGAATACACCTGACACCCTGTCAGTTGTTACTCATAAATCATCCAACCGTGGATACCAAATCTTACCTGAGATAAAATGAACTCTTTACACATAAAGAGAAGAACCAACTGGATACCCATATGGAACTACGAAATCAAATGTAGGTGATCTCGCCACAAACGGACTGACATACACTATTAAAACCTATTGGAAAACACTTAGGGATCCCAATACCAAAACCTCGCATACGCTACACCGCAATACCCATGCTAGCCAAAACCAATCAGATCCATACCACCCATTCATCGAGTACTAGGGTATAACTCACGACACGACCATCAGATAAGAGCATCAACGTACGCTTACGGCACACCAACACTAGAAATAATCATAGCCCTTCGGACACCGTGCCCCGTTCCATCTGGAACTCATCACTGCCAAATGATAACCTCTATGCTATACGATGACATTTAATCACCCATCCTATCTCTTCCTTTCTAGGTAACACTCCCTCAAACACCGTGCACAAGACTTGTGACCTCAGTTACAGCAACCCACTACTCATCAAAAGAAAAAGGTGCCTATCTGGCAACATCATTCTCATTGGCTTTAAAGACTAAGCCATCCATAATCACATCGATTGACGCACAACCCATATCCCACAGGGAGAGGAGTTTTCTTTGCTTTCTTTTTAACTAATATCTTGGTTTATAGGTAAGTTGTTGAATTGACTCATTGATTGGTTATCACGAACATAAAATAAAATTAAACTAAAGTGATCAGAGAGAGAAAGGTTTTAGGGCTTTGACTTCACCACAACCTTCATATTATGGTTAACTATTTCAACTTTGGGGATTTAACAATTTATATTTCAAATGAATTGAACTCTATAACATTCATTCAATTCGGTTTTTAAATAAAGATATTTTATATCTTGCAGTTAACTATAACCTATCTGCGGTTAGCATGGACTATCCACCTACTTACTTTAACTAATTTTGTAAACAATCCATCTTTACTAAGCATATACTATGAAAACATTCATTTATAAAAAACATTGGAACACCATTATATAATCTCTATTTTTATGTTTGGCAGGGCTCCGCCAGATACCGTTTAATAAGAATAGGTTGAGTATAGTTAATGAACAGTTATATCTAAGACAAGGTAATAACGATTCAAAAATTATTAAAACTTTAAAGATCCAATTGAGTTGTCTTAATTGCTCATAATCATGTAATCAGAAATATAATATATATTAAAAATATCCCAAAGTTAAAACAATCAAACCATACTACTTAGGTGGGTTACATCAGTGCCCTAAGAGAGGAATTAGCTACGCATGAAGATGCAGAATATCATCTGTGTTGTTGTCGTCTTCATCATCAAAGACGACACTTCTCTTCTCAGGATCTTCACCTTCTAAGGTTATGGAAACCTTAAAAGCCGTATTAACCTTTTAAATAATAGGAGACAAAGGGACTTCTTCTATCAAGCCTGTGCCTTCTTTTATAGAAGAAAATAAAGGTTTAGTGGGATTTTAGGTCTTCTGGCCCATCTGGAGTGAGATACGACTTAGAAAAGAATAATCCCGTAACTTTAAATTTGATCTGTCCTAGAAGGCTCGAGCTTAAGAAGTAGAGCTCAAGCTTTGGGGCTCTGGCTCCAGCTTTGGGGAGTAAAGCTCGAACCTTCTGGAATTATTGCTCGAGCTTCAAAAGATGGTGCTCGATCTTCAATTCTGTACTTAGTCAATTTTTTTTTTTTTTTTTTTTTTTAACTATTTTCCGAAGCGTTTTTTCTTTCAACACTTAAAATATTTTGGGATTTTCTTCTTGTAACATTGCTCGATCCAATCTTCATAGGGCTCGAGCTTCTAGCTAAGCTCAAGCTTTTGGTACTCAAGGCTCAAGCTTTGAATGATCGCGCTCGATCCTTGAGGTCTGGCACGAGGCCCTGGGAGCTTGGTTTTTCTTTAAAATTAGCCCTTCAAATTCCGACACCTCATGCTCGAGCTTGAGGGCCAAGGCTCGGGCACCCTGAGGTAAAGCTCGAGCATAACTGAGTAGGGCTTGAGCTCTGAAGGTGCAAGGCTCGAGATTCAATGCCGTGTTGATTTTCTTCTTTTTCTTATAGGGCTCGAGCCTTAGAACTTAGGCTCGAGCTTTGCTAATTGAATTCTTCCAA
>JAOTQH010238436.1:0-12967 GCA_025631255.1 Cornus kousa
CAATTGGAGATAATCTGCATAAATTAAACAAACAATGGAGTTAACTAATGCAATTAAGGGCGCTTAAATATGCAATATTCGGCGCTTATCAAGTATCAAGGATTTCCAATCTCTCCTTGAGTGCCAGCCATGTAATATAACCATGCTTAGGTATATGGTACTTGAACCAAATGAGATGGTCCCAAGCAAAGACTAGAGAGGGAGGTGAGAAATACTTCATAGTAAGCTTATGAGAGTATTCATTTGTTGAGCTAGGGAGCCACTGAACTTGATCATTATCATTTAATAGAAGGGGAATACTCCATAGCTATGTGTTGATATCTTGAGATTGGAATAATGGGATATGATGTAATGTGCTTGGGATGTCCCACTGATTATTGGAAATTAGGCTATCAACTCTGACTTTAGGGTCCAGTTGAAGAATTTTCATATTAGTGAGACCAAGTTGATGTGCAATGGGTGCATTTGGTAATCAGTAGTTAATCCACATACTTGTTCAGTCCCCAGCTCCCACTCTATGCGTGACAAGTCCCCTAGCCAAATATCTCAGCTTGAGCAACCTCTTCTAAAAGCCTAAGCTTTGGTTGAAGGACAGTCCAAATGGTTTTGGCCTCCAAGCCACCCAAAGTTTATCCGTTCTAGAGCACAACCTCCATAAATGCTTTAGACTTGACACCCTATTTGTGAGTTCAAGGCAAGGAAATCCAAGTCCCCCTAAAAATACAAATAGCAGTCCAGGCCACCTTAGCACCTGTCTTCTTAAGGTCTATCCCAGACCAGAAAAAACTTCTCAAAATTTGGTTGATTTGATCAATAATTTTCATAGGAAGGATAAAGGCTTGTCTCCAATAAGCTTGAATGGAGAAGAGGATAGACTTGATCAGTAAAGCCCTTCCTGCATAAAAGAGAAATCTTAATGTCCAATTGCTGATTCTGGCTGTGATTATCTGGACTAAGGTTTGGCAATCAATGGCATTGATAGTTGAGGAGGACAGTGGTAGCCCCAGGTAAGTGATTGGCAGTGTACAAATCTCAAACTGTAGTAGAGAAGAAATGATGTTCCTAGTGTGACTGTCCACCCCTGCAAAGAAAGCTTAGCTTTTGGAGCAGTTAATGGAAAGTCCAGAGATTTCGAAGAAATTGTTCAATGCAGTATGTAAAACTTCAACAGAGGCTAAATCCCCATTAGAAAACAACAAAATGTCATCTGCAAGTACTAAATGAGATATTGATAGTTTGTTGCATCTCCAATGGTATTTAAAATTAGTGCTTTATGAGATTACTATATTAAGGGAAAGGGTTAGGACTTCCATAGCAAGAACAAACAGTTAGGGGGAGATAGGTCCCTCTGTCTTACTCCTTTTTTTCCTTTGAAGAACCACACAGTTGCCCATTAAAAGAAATAGAGTATGATAAGGTGGTAATGCACTGGGCAATCCAATAGATAAAATGGTGTGAAAAGCCAAACAAGTAGAGAACATCCAAGATAAATTACCAATAAATAGTGTCAAATGCTTTTCTAAGATCAATTTTAAGAGCACAACAGGGTGGGTGTGATGATTTGTGGTAACCATTTAGTAGTTCATGAGCAAGTAGGATATTATAAGTGATATGTCTTTCTTTTTTTCACAAAAGCAGTTTAGGTAGGGATTATGATTGAAGGGAGGACCAAGCTTAGTTTGGCAGATATAAGTTTTGAAATGCATTTATATATCAAATTACAACAAGATATTTGTCTATAGTCATTAACAGTGGTGGGATTAGGGACTTTGGGAAAAAGGGCTATATATGAGCAGTTTATTTCAGCAAGCATTCTCCCAAAAACAAAGAAATCCTTAATTGCAGCTGTAATATCTTGGCCAATGTTAGGCCAAGCATGAGTGAAAAAACATGAGTTAAAGCCATCAGGACCAGGGTTTTTATAAGGATGGAATGAGAGAATGCACTGCTGTATTTCCAAGTCAGTGGGTATTTCAGTTAATGAGGGTAAAAGGTTGACAAGAATTGACTTATAAATTAAGTTTGAGAAAGAAGACATAACTGGGTAGTGGTTGTAGCTTTGCCCTAGCAGGTTCTGAAAGTAACTTAGGAATTCATTCTGCAAATCAATATATACCCTGAACAACCTCTCCATTTTGGTCCTCAATTGAAACAACTTTCCTTTTGTTAACCTTTGAAGAGAAGTATTTCATAAACAGTATTTTGATCCCTAACTCTTAACTAATGTATCTATGCAATCTGCTTAAAGAACATCTCTTCAGCCAAGCAGAGGTCAGCATACTTCTTTGCTATTTCTTTTTCACTGATTCTTAACATGTAATCTGCAGGGTTGCGGTCAAGGCTTAATTAACACTGAGATAGCTCTTCTTTACAAGTTGGAACCTTCAATGAAATATCCCCATAGTCATTCTTGTTCAGTGATCTCAGTGGGTGTTTTCGGGCTCTCAGTTTTTGGATTGCATAAAACATCTTTGTGCCCTGGAGTTGCTTTTTCCAACCTTGTTGTACTATATCTAAAAATTTGTCATTTGTAGCCCAGAAATTGAAGAATCTAAAAGGCAGGTTTTTCTTTGGTGCTATTAGTCCAAGTTTAACCACTAATAGGGAATGGTCTAAGATACCATGGGGTAAGAAATCAGCTAAGGATTGAGTGAACAAGTTCATCCAAGCATGATTAACTAGAACTCTATCTAACTTTTTTGAGATATTAGCTGGTCCTAGGCTGTTGTTTGTCTATGTGAAGTATATGCCAGTGTACCTTAAGTCTTCAAGCTCATTTCTAGACAGACAGTTTTTGAAATCCTCCATCCCATGAGACCACCTTGGGGCTCTTCCAAAAGCCTCATTTATATGAACGGTTATATTTTAGACCAACTTGAACTCTTATTGTTTCTTTAATAGAAAACTGTAGCTGTATTGACCTGAAGTCTAAAATTGATATTTTGTAATGCATGAAACGTCACATTAACTATAACATATAAATAAACTCTACTTCTATCACTTATCATAATAGTAAAACAATACTTGAAGTGGATTTGTATAATATCCCGACAACCAACAAAGTCAATTTTTGTAATATCCCTAATTTCAAAAGGATAGTCTCGGTATTATTTTAAATGTTTTAATTGCATTTTTTATTTATTTACTTGATTATTTGGCTATTTGATTAAATGATTAATTTAAATTATGTGCTTAAATGTTTTATTTGAATTAAATGATTAATTAAAATTATGTGCTTAAATTAATTTGAATTAAATGATTAGTTGACTTGTTTGTTTAATTATAACAAATTATTGATTAAATGTTTATTTTATTATATTATATTTTATTTTATTTTATTTTATGGATATGAATAGTAGTAATAGACCAACTAATTAGGTTCCATGGACTACTTGGATAGGAGGTTTAATGGGTACGGATTATTACCCATTGATAGTTTTATATGTGTGTGTGTGCGCGTATATATATATATATATATATAAGGAAAATAATTTATCAATTAATATTATTATAATATTAGTATTAATAATAAATAATCTGATGTATATTTATATATTTATATAGTAAGGATATATATAGATTATATATGTACTAACATATTTTTATTTACCTTTTAATATTTTATTTTTATTATTTTTCCTTATTAAGTTGACTTAGTTTGGGAAAAGGATTAGGTTTATTTTATTCCCTATAAATATATAACTATAGGTTAGTAAAAAGGGGCTAGAAAATATTCATGTAAAATATTTTAGAGGAAAAGGCAGAGAGTTTAGAGAGAGAAAGAAGGAAGAGGAAGAAGGAAGCTAGGGTTTTTAGCAAAATCCTTAAGGCAAGTTTTAATTCTTCTCTTCTCCTTTGATTCATAACCTATACATGCTAGATTAATTTGTTCCAGGAATTTAATTGAACTTATTTACATGAATTAAATTGAAAGTTACAGTTCATGTGTTTTTAATAATGGGTCTTTATTGAATTTCTATGTTTTGATAAATTGATGCATAGTTTGTGTTTTACATTGTTCAAAGGATGTTAATATAACGTAAAATTGCTACTGGGACAATTCTGAAATATAGATGGGTTCATAGGACATTAAAAGTGGAGTTAAAAAAAGGCAACAAGTTTATCAAAGACGAAGAAGAAGAAGAAGACAGTATGTTTCGGTCGACCTATGGAGTGCATTGGCCGACTAATGTGGGTGTTTCGGCACACCAAATTAGGGTATCGGTCGACCGAAATTCCTTGTTAAGGCAGTGCATTTTGTTGTTTGTTTTTTGTTCGTTTTAACACTGTAAGGGTTATTTTGGGTTAAGTGGTTATTGGTATTTGGATAACATTGCATTGTTACGTATTGGTAAAATATACTATTTCATAAGCATGAATATTAATATAACGTGTTATTTGGTTAATTAATATAACTACTTTTGTACATTAGTTAATGGTCGGTCGGTTTTACCACTTTAGTGGAAAAATAAAGTTAATGTTTAAATTGGTAGTGCTATTTATTTTAAATACACATAATTGTATTAATAAATGATTTTATTTAATTATTAAATAGTAAATCATTTATGGGATAATGTCATGTGTGTTTAATTAATTTCATATTATTAATTATGATTTAATTAATTAGGATGTCCTTGTGATCTATAAAAATAGTTTATGGCTGTGGTATTTAATCTATCTCTGATTTATATATTGTGGATGAGAATAATGTTTATATAGGATGTGAACTTGGAGTTAGCTTATAAGATAGGCTTCTTGATAATATATTAATATAATTATATTATGGATTAATGCACCATTATGGGATGGGGGTATATTAGGGAAGGATTAACTAAAAAAGTTAAGTCCTACCTATTCATGTATAAGGGAATGAATTAACTAAAATATTTAGTCCTACTTATATTTGTGTTAGGTTAACATCATAGTTGGATGATATACTATAGTTTACTTTTATAGTTAGATAGAGTGGATTATATATATATATATATATAATTATATGCCATGGTATGAGCTTGAATCTCGGGATCAGTGGTTAGGGTGCGTATATTGCCAGGGATGTGTAGCTAGATATAGTGTAGTTGTGTGCCCTGGTAAGTCTAGGTACTCATGCCTACTATATGTGTGTTTTGCATGTTGCCTATTATTTAGGTTGAGGCAACCCTATAGTCTAGTGAGGTTTCTTTAGTGTATATATATATATTTACGGACTATTAGTTATTATTAAATTAATTATGATGTATATGAGTTCTGAGTTTCTGTTGGGATGTAGTAGATTAGAACTTGTTTGTGGGCCTAACCCACCATTATTTTTTCAGGTGTTCGTCAATTCCAGACTTAGGGATTTTCGTGCTGAGCAAAGATGGTATGTTCACTCCTCCGACTCTACGTAAGATTTCCTTCTTTATGTTTTAGTTGGATATTATTTATTTCAGTTGGATTTTGGATTAGGGGTCTATATCATGGATTCCCGAGTTGTAATTTTAATTAATTACTGGTTTCAAAGGATTTAGTTATTAGAGGATTATTATTGGATTAATTAATGGGGTTTTTTTTTTTAGTATTCTTTCAGCTTTTATTCTTTATTCTTAATTCATTTCGTATTCCATACTTGTTAATTACCTAATTATTTTGATATCCTTTGGTTCTGTGCTAGGACTTGATCAACCGTGACTCTAGAATTGAAGGGTATCACAGTTTTCATCACTCCAATAAAGATATGGTTTTTAATTATTTGCAAATACCTTATAAGTTTATTTGCCGCTTACTATAGATCCAAACCAGGATCACTACGATATCTGCTTAGTCTAGCATATGCTATATTATAGTTAACCATATACAAAACTTAAGCATACATTAGGTTCCCAAAGGTATATGAAATTCCTTTTATCTAGTCTTACTCTAGGCATTTCTCGACTATTGGAATATCAAATTCTCACATTTACAATAAGTGCAATTTCATCTTTATAGTGTTATATATCAAATACTTTGAAAACTTTATCTTAGTAGGTTCTTTGTGACAATCCAAGAATTTCATAAGATTCATTTAGGTAAAACTTAATGCCAATAAAAAGGCTTCACCAACACCTCATCTCAAATGTTTGAGACAAATTGTTTAATCTCATGTAAAATAATGCCATAACTATCATTTACATTTAACACAAAGATGAATTTTACTCGCACTGACTTGAGAATAACTAAAGCCACACATTTACAGTTTAATTGATGGGAATGTCAACTAAACTTTCCAGAATTAATTAAATAATGCCTCAAAACAATTAACTCTGAATAGGATCAACATAACATATAATGTGAGTCACAGTTTCCGAAGCCGACATTTAAAATGGGACAGAGGTAGTAATAGTCTTTCTTTTGGGCCAAAATTACCATATGTTAATCTCCCATTGGTGAAATAATTTTCACATTTGAGGCTAATTAATCATAGAAACACAATTATAACTTATACTCCTTTAGGCGTAGTGAGTCATCAGTTGTGTCTTCTACACTAATTATCTCAATCCGCTTAGTTGGACAAATTCAATGATCCACATTTGGGCTTGATCATTGCTCATATCTACTAAACGCCAACACAATCCTTTAACTTAAACAAAGTAATAATTTTGTCACTAGCTACAAATATCATTAAAATTTTCATGAGTGTGCCACTTTGGTGACTAAACACTCAATCAAATTTAATGACACTTGTGCTTAAAATTGTAAAATATGATTCAATTTTCTCAAATGAATCAAGATATATACATACATATATATATATATATATATATTATGCAACAATTTGTAACAATTTATAATATGAGGCCCTTGCATAATTATATATAGAATTTTAATAACATATATAATTTCATAAACTTATATGATATGAAACTTTATATTAATCATTGAATATGCCATGTATATCATCAAAGATATAAAACATTCAACTAGTGATGATAACTTAAGAAAAATGATATTTTTATGAAAATTATTAAAGCACTAAATCAGATCTTAAGCCTTAAAATTTATACATGCTATAAAATAAAGAATTTCAGTACAAAAAAATAAATTATGAATCTTATGTCTGTCATGTAATTATTTTTATTAGAATCGTGCACATTCTAATTGAGTTTATTGCAAAACACCTTTAGAATACCACGCGCATAACTCTTGGTGCATAGACCACAAAGCCTACGTACCGGTGCATGCAACATGCATGACTCTGTAGGTACAGAGACATGACTGTTGGTTCAAATCCAAAAAGACAAGTCTACTAGTTTAAACCCAAAAAGATAGTTGTTTTAAACCCAAATCGAAATGACTATTAATTTGAACTCCAAAAGTTATGACTTTTGAGAACATTTGTAACCTAAATAGAAAGCATGCAATGGTACATTGAATGGGTGGTATGTTTCAACCTACTACTGTCATAAAGAATCATACATTACTCTGCATGTGATTAACAACATACATCTGTCATAAACAATCATATATAACTCTGTATGTCTTCACATAGGTTCATGCGCGCATAAATTGAAATAGGAAATATTCACGAATGAGAATTATTCATTTTATCTGACATAAACATCCAGAAACCAAAATGTTGGTGTGCCACCCAAAATATCATTGTCCCATAAATATTAAAGGCATTCACGTTGTTATCCAACACATTCACGTTAAAAACATTCTTTTAAAGACTAGTTCATATATTTCATATTTCAGTACATGCATATGCATGTATATTATATATAGCGTGATAAGTGTCTGTCTTCTTAATTCTATTTATAAACATAAAACACAACAGTAACAGTGTCCTAATTAATAAATATCTCTATTTTATATTTATATATATATATATATATATATATATAACTTGAGATTCAGGTTCCTTTTCAGGGATTTTTATACATTACCCCATTGCCTTTGTCCCCACAAATTTGGTTTGTCCAGAACCTTCAATTCTTTGCGGGGTAATACTTTTTTAGAAAGCTCTTGTCGAAAGCTGGCTCCTTAGCTTCTAACATGTAATTTAAGTCCCAACACTTTTATTCTTTACTTTCCAGCAATTTCATTCCACTATTCAACAAAACTAAGAAGAGGTTGAATTTGCAGGCTGTCATAGAAACGGCCCAACTCACAGATACCGAGGTAGGGCGCCTTTTGGAATAAACAATGAAGATTGCACCAGCACTACTGTGAAATCTGTGGGCCCCACACAATTGCACACAACACCATTCCCACTGGACCTTTTTAATGTACAAAGATTGTAGATTATATCATTGAGCCAATACTATAAAAGTGGATTGTAGATTATATATATTGCAGAGAAATTTCATATATAAAATAAATTTATGCATTAGAGTCTATGTAGGCTCTGATACCACATGTAAGAAATTTTACTTAAATAAAATTCATGATCTAATGCGTAAATTTGATAAAGAAGAAGACATACCCAATATAAAAACTATGTTCGAAGAAAACACTCAAGCGGAAACGTTTTTCAATCTTGCCATATGAAAGAAAGTATTAACAACCTGGCAAGCACGAGAAGTCTTTGGGGTGTGTGTGGGTGGCCCAATATAGAAACTATGTTTGAAAAGAACACTAGAGCAGAAACGTTCGCCATATGAAAGAAAATATCAACAACCTGGCAAGCACGAGAAGGAAAACGATAAGTATTAACAGGTCATTTTTCAAGGTCAATTTCTGATAAGGAAAACGATAGTTACATATCTCGTGCATTTTGATTTGGTCAATTTTACTGATCATGATTTTCGTTCACGGGTCCTTATATATATATATATATATATGGAGCTGTCCTTTGAATGAGAATTAGGTCTCTGCTTTCTTGGAAGTTTAGAGTAGCTCCCATTCACATCTGGCTTATTTTAATTTTAAGAGTCCATATCAATTAAGTCTAATCTTATGGGCCAAAAGTTAAAGCATATTGGTATCTTCCCTGTCTTTCAATGAAGTTGATAAATGTTCCAACCTTCAATAGACAATTGAAAATATGTGAGTTTTTTGCCAACAGAAAATAAAACAAATTTAATCTAATAATCCAGTAAAATGAATTTTGAAATGGATGAAAAATTACATACATTGATCTTTGATTTCTCAAAAGATGAGGACAGATTTTAACGAAACGGCAAGTGTATACATTCGGCGTTTCAATTAACTATTGTAGGAAAGTGTTCATGTACAAATTTGGTTCACCACATACTTGAACCAAAACTTGACAGCAAAATTGAAATAATGGTTCAAGTTTTTAATTTTTTTTAATTTTTAAAGGTTATAATCGTTTTATGCTATTTCCTAAAACTATGAAAGTGGCTTCCAAGGTGCACATTATGAGATGATAATTGAAAAAGATAAATTGCCAATTTGTTGGTGTAAAAGTCGCATAATTACACAAGAATAAGTCGTTTTACATCATAAAAAAAAGTCGCATAATTAAACAAAAATTAGAAATTTGGTTGTGATTTCGTTTGACAACCAACATGAAAATCAAGTTGATGGTATTAGTCACTGTATGGCTACCAAGTCTAGTCGTCTCAATTAGGAACTTTAAACTAATCCAATTAGTCTTATAGTCGGTAATGAAGCTCAATTTGGACTTCAATTTATGGTATTAAAATATTTTATGAAAGGTAAATTTAAATTTTATAAAAATATAACATAATTCAATTTATGTTAGTCAAGCTTTGCATTAAAAAAAAATTGAAATGAAACCAAAGTTGTCCAATCAAATTATATTAATATATGTATGTTTGTAGAGATTGCAATCAAATAATTAACAAAAAATGCATTAACATGTAGTTGACTTCTGATTTGTTCTTTTCCCTCTTCGCTGAAGATTATTATTTTTTGTTTTTTTCCCCTCTTTTGGCACCATGTACGGAATTTCGTGGCAAAACTGAGCCATCTTTCTTACCAAATTGATATGGATGTATCATTTCCTTCCTTAAGCAATTATATATATATATATATATATATATATATTATGGACCATATCTCAATAAATTTCTATCTTATCTCCTTATAACCAATTTTTTTATCATGTAACACACTTCATTGATTATTGCAATCTTCTGACCAAATTGCAAGTTTGAACATGTCGCACAAATATTACAAGTGCCACCGTCGTCCTATACAAAACAACATCACACTCTTTCGCCAAGTCAATAATTTGTAGATGGATTACCCATGCCTTTTATTGCTTCAAAGATGACACAGTTGACTGTGATCTGCTCATTAACCACCTTCATTGCCTATATCTATATATATACACACACTGTAGGTATAAAATTTTTCTCAACCAATAATAATTAAAAGAAAAAATACAACTTAGTCAAAGAAAATAATAATTGACAAGAACGGTATAGAGAAAAGCTAAATTGCTTGATTCTTCTTATTGGAGGTCTAAGCCTCTATTTATACACAAACATGGAATTATGGTAGGACTCGTCTTGCTTGTCCTTCAATTCATTCCATATACGTTATTCTTTACAAAATAGAGTTTTTCCTTTTCCCAATTCTTTCCATGCCAAATTTTCCTTGCATAAAACTTTCCTTCTATATTGATTCCTTTGATTAACAGGAGTGGTTTCCTTTACAACGAGTTTGGGCCGAATGTAACTTGGTCCAAATGGCTTTATCAATGGGCCGGAAGTTCAATATAAGGGACCTTGGGCTATTGATGTCTTTGTCTGGGCTTGAACGAAGTTAGAGGTCTAATAAAAGTAATCTTGGGCTATCTTGATCAGGATGGGCCTCTGCATTTTATCAAAGGTAAATATATATTTTGATGACGTGCACAATTCTTATTGGAGGGGAGGTTTTTCCCTCCACACACGCACACCCCATTTGAGATGTTCCTGTGGGAGTCTCAGCCCTTCAACAACATTGCATTAATGGGTTCTACTTGTTTTAGCATTAGGGCAACAAAACTTATGCCAATAGCCTTGTGCAATGCCCTTCTTGATCTATTAGGTCATCTTCTCAAAGACACTGTTTTGGTGGTACTCTCTTGCATTCCTCTTCTAAATAGAGCATTATCCGTTAAACACGCCATTAATGACTCTGCTGCAGAATATCGTCCCTCTCCTTTGCTAGTACCCGTCCCTGTCCACTGCATGACCGGAGCCAACAAGGATCGAGTCCCGGTACTTGACTATAGTTGTGTTCTTGAAAGGTTAGGAGGATGTAAAGTTAATTCACTTTGCGTCGTGTGCTTGAAGAGCATGAAGGATGGTGATGAGGTTAGAGAGCTCTGCAATTGTTGTCATGTGTTTCATGGAGAGTGTGTTGACTCTTGGAAGATGAAGGTCAAGTAACTTGCCCTCTGCGTAGAGCCAAACTATTGCCAAATCAAGGAGAGGATGAAATGAAGTGTGGAGGAGATCCATGGAGAAGAGAGGGGATGATTTACCTGTTTGGTGATGGTTTAGTGATGGGTACTTCTTAATTTGAAGTTCTAACCCATGAGTGTTAGCATTGGGAGTGGTCAGTGTTTGTGTCTGGTGTTCATCTTACAGTGAAGAGCATAGAGGCATCCTGTTTGCATTTCTGCACACATGCGCGCACACACATACATATATATACACAATTGAAGTGATGATTGGCCATTTTTGCTTATATATAAGATACGTGACTATAGTGGAAATAACAAGATTTTGAAATTGAAGCAGAGCTTTTTATTTTGTACTTTATTTGTCTCTTGAATTGGTGATTTTTGTTCCATTTTAGCTCTTTGTAACATAACTCCTCCTTTACCATGTTTAATTTATTTAAGAACAACACAAACAACGGAACAAGAAAGCTCGAATAAAGCTGGAACAATGATAGAAGAAAGTGTTTTGTATAATTCCATTTTTGTCTTGAATAAAGTCGTTGATTTACCGAAAAAGAAGGAGGAAAGCTGGAATACACTCTTTCAATATTCCTCAGTGAGAGAGAACAAATAAAAAAATTGGGTGCGTTGATTTTTGCTTGAAAAAGATTATATTTGGTATGATGCATCATGCATGTAAAGCAAATTTGGCAAACTTGGGCCACAACATCGAACTTTTCTAGGTGGGCCCAGAAGTAGATCAACAACTTTTATACCTTTTTGAGACGTATTGCTTTTGAAGTTCTCGCGCGGTTGGAGGCTTGGAGCTGTACCATGCATTCATCCCATGTGATCAAATTTTCTTCCCTCTCATCTGTCTCTCTTTTAACATCTATTTACTGCTCATTGCAACAAAAGAGAGGAGAACATTTGAAAATTTTCTATCACATCTTGTAAATTTTTACAAGCAAATTATTTTGGAATCTCCATCTTCTTTTTTTTTTCTTTCCTAGTTAGAACTCACACACACTTTGTCTTTTACGAGACTTGAACCTCTGACCTCCTTTTAGAAAGTAAGAGACTGATACCGCTAAACCACTGACCCGTTGATTTTTTTTATTTGGTGGTGCGACAGGGTCCGGACACGACGGTAACCTCCATCTTAGTATTTAGGGCTTGATATATGAAAATTATTATTAGGATTTAATCTTCGAAAATGTAACGACCCACTTATCACACCACATGGTATGATATTACTCGCTTTGGGCCCTAATATGCATAATTTTGCTCTTGAGTTTTACTCTAATAGGTCTCATACTAATTGGAATGACACACCTACATATATATCATTTCCCTTTTCCATACCTTGGCGATGTGGGGATTGTACACTTGTAACTCGCTCAGTGTGGTAGTCTGCTAGTGTCTCTTGCACCCATCCATGATACACCTGCCACAAGGTTACCACAATCACCCCCTTGGGACCCAACGTCCCCATTGACCACACTTAAGGCTAGGTCAGACTCTAATACCATTATTAATAACAAATACTCCCTCCGTCCCAAAATAATTGTCCACCTTTTCATTTTGGGATGTCCCAAAATAGTTGTCCCATTCCAAATTTGAATATACTATTTTTTACAACAT
>JAOTQH010238446.1:0-12967 GCA_025631255.1 Cornus kousa
CCAGCACTCCATGTAGGCGGGACATACGATGGGAATGCACATTTTGTTAATTTAGAAAAAGAAGAGCTTGCTACTGGTACCAACCTTGCCCTGTTCTTCGCCGCCTTCACAAGTTTCGAGTTCCATTTCAGCGAAGAATGCCTCTAAGACGAAGGCTACAACCTGAAATTACATAAAAAAATAAATAAATATTGTTTCATTGATTTACTATTGCAGATTGTCCCAAGAAATTCATGATTTGCGCCATATAAAGGAATAACATAAAAAAAGAGTTGGGGGATGGTCACAGAATCACAAGTCACATATATTGCAGTTGAAGTTCCTCAAGAGCTTAAATGAAATTCCTTATGTAAAATCTATTCTTTTTTCTTTTCTTTTCTTTTCTTTTTTTCTTTTTTTTGGCCCATCCATATAAACAAGTCTGCATCTATGATTAGCAGAATCGAAAATGGAACCAAAACATATAATGATTTGGATTTCTTTAAATTTCTTTCTCTTTTCCAGCATTATTCTAATAAAAAAAAATCACCATGAGCAACATTTTAACATGCACATAGTAAACACTTCTGAAGCCAAAACATATTCGGATTAGTAATTCAGATATGTCATTAATTAATAAGCAAGATATTTGAAAGTTTCATGCATGTGAACTAAATTATTCAGATCCATCTGAACAGCGAACCAAAATCAGATCCAGCAATATAATGCATGTTGTATGATATGTTGTTCCACAAAGTTCAGATGAATGATGCATACGTTAACCCTTAAATACAGAACATATGCAATTCAAATAATTAATGTGTCTATAACTGTAAGTATGAATCTACACGTGCGGGTGTGTGCTGTGTGTGTGTATTGTTTCACTGACATAGTTCACATCTACAGCTGTCTGACAAGAACTATCCTAATGCTTACTCTGACAGTTGAGAGTTGGGGGGTCTGGATTACTGGTCAAACATAGAGCAAGATAACCTATTTTCTTGGTCCTTCAACAGTGCTCATGGCAGTGGTCAGAGTCCTGGATTCGGGAAGGTGGTTGGACAAGTAGCTCCATACAGTTGACCATTGGTGGCAAGGAAGGATTAGAATTTTGTCTTGGGTTTGAGAAAATAGGCATGGATTTATAAGGGCAAAGAAATGGAAAAAAAATTCAGGTGGCCATAGATAGCTGGTGTCATCGACATGTGGCAGACAATTATAATTTTATTTTATTGATCAAGAACCTAATCGGACAAGACCGCTGATCTTTGGTCATCTGTGGACAACCCGGAAGATAGGTGGGTTTGAGTCGCTTTGCATAAGAGTGGCCAGAGTTAATCAGCGGTAACATCCATTCAGTGGCTCAGGTAAGTAGCAATTTAAACTAGACATGCACACTGTGCACTTCACCCAGTTCATAAGGCAAGACACTGGATCTGGTATACTGATTCCTCCACAAGAAAAACCTTTAAACAGCATGTGCAACAGAGATTATGCTCTCATGCCGCGTGTCAACTGAAAACTGGTATCATGAAGACAAGTGACAAAATATAGGGAGGAGACTGAGCACATTGAGGTATACTGCCATTTTGTCACGGAAAAGATTTTGACTCAATCCATGGAGTTGGCAGATGAAAAATAAGGGATAATTTTATCAAGGTCTGAGTAAAAATTCCTTTCCCTAAAAGGTGTACCAAGTTGGACACTTGTGATATTTGTGGTCAACCCAAGTAACAAGCTGGTGTTTCTGTCCTTGCTTCAACTCCAAAGCTTAAGAAACAGTATTTACTAACCATTGGAAGACAAAACTAGAACACATTGCCACATCTTAAGTAATTATGTTTTTGCAACATCTCAAGGAAGGAATCAAGTATTTGAGAAGCATTGACAGAGACTCACCAAATTCAAAAGCAGCAGAATTGTCACTAGATAGAAGCTGACAAAGTAGGCATAAGTCCAAGCCGTTCCCGTCAATTCCTTGTAGCTCTGAAATGTTAAACCTCAAATTATTAGTGATGCCACACATAATAACAATTAATAGACACCTTTGGTTAATTGCACCGTGATAACTTTAATACAGCAATTGTGCAAAAGGTGATTACAATTGCACCAAGCATAATTGTTGTTGAGCATTCTAAAAGGTCAGAAGAATGCTGCAAATAACATATATGCTCCAGTGACATGCAAGATGAATTGATGTAAAACTCGCATAAAATATTGCCCCCCACAAAGCTAAGCTAGAAATCATTTCAACTAAAACGAATTTTGGTCCTGATATTAATTCAGAAACCATTATATGAATATTTCACAATATAGATAAACTTTCCATAAACTGGCCACAAGAAATTTTCATTATTTCGTTTGTTCAACTTATATACCAGATATTGACAAAAAAAAAACCCTGTCACCCTGTACTATACCATCCACATTAATTTGCATTATGCCTTGTCCTTATAGTTTGCCGTCTGCAACACAAATCCTGTTCAATAGATCTGGTCTAACAAGAGCCTTATCCTTAGTTAAGGGCTTAAATAAATGTAATTAATATATTTTAACTCTATAATGTAATTTTGCTCTTCTCCCCCATTTTACAGTCTTTTGCAAGCAATCTCACATTTGGTCATCATTAACTGTTCATTTCCAGTTGCTTCATTTCACTCTTCATGGCAATAATAGTAGTTTTTTTTTTTTTTTTTTTTCTTCCTAGAAAATATCACACACACACATATTCTGACACCACATGTGCATTTTGGTTACCTTAAATATCAGTATTATTCAAAATTCCTAAATATATATTTTTTTCACATCTTTGCATTTAAGTAAAACATCAACATTATATTTCCAACATCAATGTCTTTAAGAGGGAGGGAGGGGGAGAGAGAGAGGCATTAAACAGCTTCAAGGTGTAAGGCTACGCCTCACAATCTTATATTTACACACACTTTAACTCTTAGGACACGAGGGAAAATTGCTGCAATATATAGTAGACAACAGTTCCACTAAATGGTTGCAGAAAAATGCTTACAGAAACATCACAAGACAACGGCTTTTGATAACCTCTATCATCCATTGGGGAAATAACTACGGAACACACTAAATCTGTTAAAAAGTAAAAATAGAGCTCAAGAAAAGCTTAAATTAGGAACGGACTAGTGAAGTTTTGCAGATATGAACTGTTTCTGGTTACATGTGCTCCCTCTGTGACAATTTGTTTGTTCACTTTCCTTTTAGGCATGTCCACAATGATTGTACACTTTGAAAAGTCGATGTACAGTAGTTCACAACTTCCCTAAGGTACCCTTTTTAACGTGTAATATAAATGCATTGATTAGTGTGAAAGAGGGATAGTTCTGGCAATTGGTACTTTTGTAACAGAACGTGAATGCATTAACCATTGTCTCCTTCAAAGATTTGATTTCTGAGATTGACAAAAACACATTGAATGGAAGGAGCATATCATTGCTACTTAAATGCATAAGTAACAAACCAAACACAAAAGGAGTATATCATTGCTATCATGCAAGATATATGCTCTCAGCACTGGATTGTACTTGGTGCTACATGAGCTCTTATACTCGCAAAAGATTTACACACTTACAGTACTTTCAAATAAATTGAGGCATAAGCCTCAAAGTTGAACTCCAATGTCTTCTCTTCAAACCTCACCTCAAGAGAAGCCTCACACACCATATCAGATTGCCATCTTGAAAAACAATTGGCTTCAATGAAAGGAACGGAGGCAAAAACTTAATCCATTTCTTTTCTAAGTGAGACAATAAAAGCATATAGTAGTACGGTACCTAGGTAAACTTTTCCCTTTTGTACCCAAAAGGTTTCTTCAAAATACAGTGACGGAAGTGAAGAAGTAACGTAATCCACTCCCATATTCTTTTCCCAAATATCTGTATTAACCTTAAGTGACCATATTGAACTCTTACCCTTCTGTCAAAAATAAAAAGACCCTGACATGATTATAAGCTCCAAGTCCCATTCTCTTTCAATTTAAAAAATAAAAAAGCTATCATATTGTACATACAGTACATATATTGTTTCCTACCACCCTCAATTCCAGAAATGACAAGAACATCCTTGCTTTGAAGTCGATAGTGCTAACTATGGAGTTCAATATGTAATCATGAGGAAAAGAATTAAATACCAAATTTTGCTTTTCAAAGTTTACACATCTTAACACATTATATTTGGCCCCCATGGGGAGCCACGATATTGAATGTACCAAATGTTAACCGATGAAATCAAGTCAATTAGGGAAATTTCATAAATCATGTTTTTATATTGATAAGTAAAATTTCATTAAAAGGCACTCAAAAGGAAGCACATCCCGGAAACAACTATACCTAAAGAATACAACCTATAGTTTCATGCCATCCAAAAAATCCACTCAATTCTCTATAGATACACATATCTTCCCTATGGTCTCATGCCACCCACTAAATTCACTTTCCCCCTCCCCCTCACCCCTCCTTCCCTTCAGAAATTCTGTTTTTCATATTATATATAAATATTCTTTTTGGTTTACAATTTTCTAGAGAAAACAACTTTCTTGCGAATTCTATATAAATCATAAGGAAATTATATTTATATAGTGATCATAGAGAATAAAAGTAAAACTCATAAATACCATTACCCAGTGTTGCTCCTGGCTTCTTGCCTTATGCTGGGAATTGAAGACTAGAGACAAAAATAAATTTTGACATTACTTTACACAAAGACTACTCTCAGTCTTGAAACGAAGACCAGTGATACTACTAATAAATTCCATATTGTTTTTATTTCTGAAAAGTTCAACAAAATTTCTGGATGTACTACTCAATTTAACGTTTGGCGCTCTGCTGCTCAATGCCACAAGACATATTTCCTATTGACAAAGGCACAAGCTACGGTGTGTTATGGAGTTACATGACACTGAAAATATACATATGTAGAGAAAGCGAGACTTGCCGGCTATGCGATGTAAACTCGTTGAAGATTGGTAACTAATCAGGTTCAGGTATCTGAAATTTAATTTTAACTAAGAATGAGTTAGGTATGGAGTATACTCCTAGATTTACCAAAATCATATGTAGAAAAAAGATTGAATATTATGAAACCGATAAGTTCACCTTAACTAATATAAAATATATAAGAAAAGGCAATACAGGAGAAAATTTTCAATAGTTAGTAGGTAAAACATACATGATAACAGAATAGCTAAAACAAGTTGATATTCTTCAGTAATGCATAGAGAAACATGAATGAAGGAAAGATGAAGATCATGACAGAATAATGATACCTGCATCCACACATGCCAGTTTCCCATTACTAGTAAATTGAAAAGTGTCACCATCCCATTTGGATAGTCATTGAAATTGAAAAGTAAATAGCTGACCTTGTTAAGAAAAGATATTCAAGAAACTGAAATTTATTATAGAAATAACACCTTAGCAAGAGAAATTCACGACTATATATGTGTGTGTTGGTAAAATTCTCTGACATGAAGATGTAGGTCTCCCGGAACCATTGGCTGTTTGATTTTCTATAATATGGCATCTTTCTAGAATATTATAGTTATCAGTAATCGATATAAAAGACTACCAATCGAAATACAGATCATTGGTATTTTTTAAAGAGTTAATGCAAGGATACTCTTCATCAGCAAGACCTGTTCCTTCCAAAATGGGATTCCCAGCATTAACTATCCCACCAAAAATCTACAAAAAAAAAAGAAAAAAAAAAAGAAAAAAAGAAAAGAAGAAGAAGACAAAAACAAAACAAAATTACAAAGCTGCAACAGCAACTAAGACAAAAAAAAATATTCAAGTTACTCTGTGGAAATAACGCTGGGGTTCCCGCAAGATGTGTCCAGCAAATTATTTACTATCTTCATAAAAAGAAAACCTAAACATGGTTTTTTTTTTTTGATAAGTAAAACATGGTTGAAGTTAATGATGGCATCAAAATTTGAATACTAGTCCCAAATTCAAAGTTAGGCGATAGTGACAACTCAAGTCTGTATATCTAAAAGTAAAATCTTGGAAAAAAATTCATTAGTACACTAAGCACAAATTTGGGATGACAGAGACCATAGAGCCTTCTATGTTTTCACTTGGACGTTGAGACAAAAGAATGAAGTCAGGTGCAGATGGAACTAATACCTGTAAACCAAGAGAGGAATAGATGCATAGGATGCAAAATATGGTTCCAAGATATGGCATTAAACTCGGTATGAGGGTTAAAAATGTGGCAAGAAAAGCTCGGTAACGCCGGACATGCATCAAGAGCCTCATTAATCGTAACAATCTTGCAAGGAGAAGATAACGGATCCTGTAAATAAGAAATTAGGAAAATAAATTAAAATGTCTTAACATGTGAAGACAATAGGCTAATTATTTAACACAACAACAGTTACTAACAAATTAAGGATTTTCCTGACATCGGAAGGAACACAATTCAATTAAATGATTCTATTCTTCTTACGTTCCTCGAGTTCTGAAATAGGCTCATAAATAACCAATAAAGGCACACATATTCCCCAATAAGGCTTTCTTGTGTGATCTCACACATTTATTTTCTTTGGGTTCATCAAGTTGCATAAAGAGAAATGCTTTGCAGAATCAAATAAGCACATTTACATCCAATTGAAGATATATGGTTACAAGGCCTTATATTTCAATACATATTTCCTTGTACAGTACAATAATAGAGATAATATTAACTTTATACAGTATATGCAGATTCACTCGCAGTGGAGTCCTTGGTGTGTGGACCATAAACTTGCAATACAACGAGCTTTACTTTTTCATCTAGTATTTTTTTTTTTTATAAGAAATTTTAATCTAGTAATTATTATTACATTTTCTTATTCTTCTTCTTTGTCATGTTTTCCCCAGTAACACATGGAATATGAATTCCAGCTTCAAGGAAATAGGCAGTATCTTATGGAGTAGATTTTCCTTTGCTATATTCTTGCGAAGTCCCAACAAACTGATTGATTTAGTAAAAAATCTTCAGCACAAGCTCACCTTAGAATGACATTATAACTAGAATATATGATCCCTAAAGACAAACAACTCTAAATTTCTAGAATCAGACTAGTTTTTCCAATCCAGGATTTTGATTATACTTGCGTTTATGGGTATAGACAGCCTTGTCGGTAAACATGGACATCAGCTTTCAATTAGTTTACTGAAGCCTCTTTTGCTAACTAGGTTTCAATAGGAGTGAGACCTTGTCTCTCCTATAGGGTATTTGTTTTCCTTGTTCTAACTTCTAACAAAGAAGAGAGGGTCTATGCAAAAATTCTTCTTTCGAGTCCAAGTGAATTATTATTTAGAAAACAGAAGAGTATCCATATCCTTCACATAAGAGGCCAAGGACAATATGATAAAAAATCTTCTTAGTCACTGATATCTAGGAAGATGGCTCATCTTCAGATATTTTGAGGTTCTCTTCTTGCAGATGAAGCACCCGCACACTTCACTGCTGAGCATAACAGGCTTCTCCAAAAGGGGCATAAGTGAGGGGCAAATGTTCATTAAGTCCATGGTGCAACGATATTTGCCCATAAACCATTACCATCCTTGAAAGAAGAGATGATTTGATACCAAAATCTTCCATAAGCCTCAGAAGGAGCAGAACATTCCTTAACTTCCTTAAATGCAAGTTCAGAATTTGGTCTAGATGAGACTTTCTGACCATTGCTTTGCTCTTTCTGAGCCACATGCAACCCGCAAAGTTTGTCACTTGCGTTACGCATTTTGTTGAAATAAAGAAAGAAACGAGGAAAAGGAAAAAAAAGCTAATGAAATGCCTGCAATCCTTCCCTAATAAGGGGCGACTTGCTTCGCACCACGTCTGATACTGAACGGACTCTCTGTGTGTGTGTGTGTGTGTGTGTGTGTGTGTGCGTGTGCGCGTGCGCGTGCGTGTGTGGTTAGATTGTCATCTCTACCATTTAGCTCTCTCCGTTGCAGGCAGACTGCAATTGGTGAAATCAGTCCTTATGAGCATCCATTCCTACTGGACTTGCATTCTCATACTACCTATCACCATTCAGAACACGTGCGGCTCATCCATGAAAATCATCTCAACTCGTTCTTCATCTTGTTCCCTTTGCAGTAAGGCCTTAGATGCTTCTTGAGTTTGAGTGTCATTTTTCCACGACTTCTTGAGGTACTAAGTTCACACAGGTTCCTCCATTAATGATTGTATTGCAGATCTTACCACTAATAGTACAAAGGACAATGCTTGCCTTAGGCCATATGAAAAAGAGGTTCCTTCTTATAGGGTAAGTGGTCCAATTAAAACTTGACATCTGTATAAAATTAAAAAGAATTAAAAATGAATTATTCGGGTCTCTTTTGCGGGTTATCAAAGAAGATATTGTATAATTTTTCTCTCTCCTCCCACGTCTGAGAGAGCACACAATTATTTTTCTCTCTACATTATCCTTAAATTTCTGGATGACAACAGCTTGTGATAGATCTTGAAATTTTTGGATGCAGCTAGAGTTTTGCAAATTGATCAATCTCAAAACCAGAACACAAACCACCTTGTTCAGAGCTTTAATTTGAAAAACTCCAACTCCATCTTCAATTCAAAGTTCTTCTTCCTCTCATTCTACAAGGCAACCATGCACAAACTAATTGGGTTTCCTTCTTTATCAGTGGGAACACTAGCTCTACAGATGGGGTTCAACATATATGGGACTGCAGATTGATAAATCTCTAAAGACTGAAGAATGCAAAGGGGTGGGATTTGAGAATGGAGGAGATGACAGGCAACGGACGTGGAGGGGGTTGGTAGCATAAAACAAGGATAGAGATTAGGGTTTTGGAACAGAGGAGTTGGGCAACAATGGAGTCTTATGAGTGAGAGGGAGAGAGGTGTTCATGACAATGTAGAGAGAGAAACAATCGTGTGCCATCTCTCAGATGTGGGGAAGAGAGAAAAAAAATTGTATCTTCTTTGATAACCGCAAAAGAGACCCGAATAATCCAAACTAACCCTGTCTAACAACATATTCTCACATTAATAAACCAAGCAACACCATCACCATCACCACCACCAACACCAACAATTACTTTAGCATTCAGTAATAAATTTACACACATATATATAGATCAAACCACTAGCAGGTTAAATTTTTTTTTTCTTTTTTAACTTCACCTTAACACCGTTTTATACTGGGTTATAATAAGGACTAGAATTCAAGTCCAAGACGCGCAAGACAAATGCAGGTTAAATCATTATTTTTCTGAGGCACTACCTCAAAGATTTTTTCAAGCGTAACACTATAGTTGCCGAAGAAACTAACTGAAGTGGAGGCCTGAAACTATCATTATCCTCTGATACCTGACCATGTAATAATTTCTCTCGATGCAGAATGCTAATAGAAATGTTTTTCCTCGAATTTTACTTAATTAATTGGAGAATTCGGTGGCCTTGTGACCTCAACCTTCCTAGTCATGCAACTGTAGTGGTATGCATTGGACTCATCCCACATGATTAAAAACTTTAAAAACAATTCTTTTTGAATAGTTCAGAAATTTTTGAATCATGTAATGAATTGAATTGCAGTGTCTTTATGAAAGAGTAGCTTCTGATTGAAGTCCTTGTTTATTTTTTATTATTTTTACTGATTGCCAGGGTGTGTAGAGGTTAGTGGCAGCATGCTATATTAGTGGATTAAGACCCATTATAAGCGAGAAGACCTATTAACATTTGCTCTGGTCTATTTTAGAGGCTCACTAACAAGCTTTAATAGTAGAAAAACAACAAAATAACGAAGCTTGTGCTACAGTGCTATCGAAACACATTCACGTGATGGAGGTCCACTTTTGGAGGAGAATCAATCCCTACAGCAGTGCAAAATAAGGCTCGGACTGCAGGACAGCAGCTGTCACATGTCAGTGGAGCGAGAGTAGGCTTCCAATGTCGGAAATAGACCAAATTTGGGTGAGTGCCCAAAATCATGGAGACCTTGTTAAGGTTTTATATGTGTAGGGAGGCCAAACACAAGTCCATGAAGTGCTCAAAAACTACAGCAACCGTATCAATAAAGGAAAACAACTTTTGGTGGAGGAAGTTGGTACAACTTAGGAGTTAGGCCCGGAGATTAAGCTGAACTTGATGATTCCTCGAAGGGAGATGATGGAGATGTTCTTTATGGTAACATTTGTGAATCTCTTTGATGCAAAAGTCACTACACGAGGCTAAAGAAAACTGGCTACATATCAACATTTTTGACAACATTTGTACTAGGACAATGCTTGCCTTGCGCCATATAAGAGGTTCCTTCTTATAGGGTATGTGTCCCAATTAAAACTTGACATCTGTATAAAATTAAAAAAGAACTAAAGGTAATTTACAGTGACACCCCCTAAGGTTTGGGTTTATTACAGGCAGAGTTACAAGTACAACCTGACCCCTTTTTGAACAATGACACTCCCCAGGTTTTATGAAGTTAACAAAGACACCCCAAATGGCATTATTGCCCTTTGACTGGTTAGTTTACTTATTTAAATATTGGAATTACCTTTTTAACCTAGCCCCTTTTGATTGGTCCTTAGCACACTATTTTAACACAGTTTTCTCAATTTCTGTAATAAATCATTGCATGCTATAGTTGTTCAGTATGATCTTCCATATTGTGGATTCTTGCCTTCAATTATATAAAGACCAGTACATTGAAAAAAAATTAGAAGACATAAAATTCTCTTTCAACTTTTTCTTTAGACTTACCTCTACACACCCTGGCAATCAGTAATTGTTCCCACAATGCCGATGTCCTTCCCTACAAAACAATTTCCAATGAGGTTTCCCTTCTTGCAATAGGGTATCTCATGGTATTCGAAAATACACTAATCATTGAACTCCTCAACCTTCAGGAATCTCAATATTGAAATTGCCTCCAAACATTGGTCAATCCACTTATCAGTTGATCTACTGCTACTTGTAACATAAAATGGATTATACAAGATAGTCCCAGTGCCAGTCACACCATCTTCCATCAGAATGTTATCATTAACTGGCATATCATTGTTAACCAACAGGTTGATAATATGTTTAGCCAATTAGGGTCAACATCTCGACTTGTCTCCGTACAGACTCTACTTCATTTTGGGTTTGCCAGGGCAAGGGTTGGGTTGGAACCCGTATTCTACAAAGTCCTCCTCTTGGTTGTTGACAAGAGAGCACGGTTGAGCAATTGGGAAGCCAAAAATAAGGCTCTGATAACAAACGTGATGCTGCCTTACTAAGAAAGGACAATCAAATTGTCATTCACAACAAGATTGACAACGAAAATAAAGCAACCAACAAGAAGTCGGCTCTTGTAGTTGCAATTTTAGTAGAAAATCACAATCCCAATAATAATCCAGACCCTAACTAGCAAAGAATTTATAGGGTTCTCCTACAAGAGTAGATCAATCCTAGCTATCCAATTACAAAACCCAATCCTGGTACTGATTTGCCTTATCAACAAAAATATCTGAAGAATGAACCAAAGAAGAATTTGCTAAAACTGGAAGATGTTGAATCAAATGCCTACTTTATTCGGTCTCATTCTTTCATTCTTAACCTTTTTTTGGGTTTTTGCATTACTACAAGAAATCATCCTCTTTATCCACAATTGCATCAGTAATGGTCAATGCAAAAACATTAATATTGAACCTCGGTGGATTTTTTTTGTTTTAAATAAAACCTAGGTAGAATACTATTAAGGAAAATGAAATTCCTACCTTAAAATCAATTTTATTTCTTTCAATAATTTTATTTTATAAAAATTATAATAAACTGTGAACATATATACTAATAACTTTTAAAAATTCAACATGATGACTCCTAAGAGAAGAAAAATAAATATTCAAACAATTGAGTATAAATATCCATCAGAGAACATGGTTATGTAGAACTCATAATGCACAAAATTCTGAAGGTAAGATGTCCCTACCATTCCCCGTTTGAAAGAAAATTTTGTCCATTGGGGGACAAGAAAGTTGCTGTTTCTCCAATAACTGCAAACACAAAGGTCATCCATTAAATCTACAATACAACTAACACCAAATTCCACACAAGACTAAGAAGGATAATGATCTCCGTTTTCTTTATTTTGTGTGTTGGGGGGGTGGGGGAACGTATTAACATACAAAACTTAGGACTAATAAACAGACCAAATATTCAAATATATATTACAGATAAAATTAACCACTAATTTTTTTTTCCCCTTTCTTTCCGTTTCTGCAAGATTCTTCTTCTAATGCCTTCAGAAACATGTCATTATCTTTGCCAGTAGTTCTGTCGTAAAAAAGAGACTCCTGTGCGGCATTTTTTTTGTTTCATTAAACATAGAAAGAAAAGAACCTTAAGCATACAACTCCTCTTCAGTGATATTTTACATTATGACATCTGATGCTTTATTGTATGCTTTAATAGCATAGGAATTTCTCACATTATTAATTATAATGACTCTCTCTCTCTCACACACACACACAGAGTATAGTAGATTCTAGATAAATCGAAATTTTATTAAATGAGAGAGAGCAGGGGTAGAGCCCCATCTCCCCCAAGAACAACATGAATTTTTATGGGAAAAAGGCCAAAGAACAAAAATTACAGAATAATTGGTGGAGTCATATCTAACTTCCATGTTGCTTCATGCTGATCTCTCCATAATTTCATCATCATGTGTAATCGCCACACATTATTGACAAAATTTTCTTAGGCTTCCTCTTATTTATTTTGGTGATTGACACAACATCGTAAGCAGGAATAAAATGATTTAAGATAAGTAGGGAAAAAGGTAAATAAATCGGGTGGAACTTTAGTAAATCTAAAAATAAAAGCAGGAAAGTAGTGAAAATTATGGATTAACAGATACCAAAAAGGGAATTAAATTGCTATTTATGGTCAATTATTCATAATGAAGGAGAAATTGGAGATGATGTTAATCATAAAATCAAGGCAGGATTGGTTAAATGGAGGCGTACAT
>JAOTQH010238455.1:0-12967 GCA_025631255.1 Cornus kousa
AAATAAGATGACTTTTAACACCTGAATAAAAGAAGTAAAAAGCTGTCAAGTAAAAAAGAAAATTAGAATAAGTATAGAAAAACAACCACCTTTTTATTCAACAGAGGTTCTGGAACATCCCCACTCACAATTCGCTGAGCTATCCTGCAAAGTAACTCAAAAGTTTGTATCAAAATAAAAAATCGTAATAATAATAGGAAAGCTATTGAACAAAATACTTGCTGGAATTCCCAAAAAATATCAACAGCATGCTCAATAACTGACCTAAAAAGTGACCATTTGAGCAAATCCTTGACCAATAATGGCTGAAATAAAAGAAAACGGAAAGGAAAAATACACTGAAAAGGCATAACAAATATCTCACATTATACTGTTCCGGTTTATTTCTATTACTGCTTATGTACTTGCACACTAATGGGACTCCAATTTAGTCTATTGAAAGAGAGAGACTACAGTTTCTGTCCAATGCTCATGCCAAATTTCAAGTTGATCATATTTTATGTACATGTGAACATGTATTTCATTCTTCCTACTTAGGAATGTGCTTAATTCTTCCAGCTAACCTTCTCACACTTGAGTCCTACAATTTATATGATACATAATCTCAAGATTCGGAAGTGGTGACCGGTAATAGGTTGAAGACAAGAGTCCAAATTTCCTTTCATTAGAGAAAGAGTTGACCTGTCAAGCGATAAAACACCAAATGAAGAGTGATTTTATTTATTTATTTGAGAGAGGTGGGTGAGTCCCTACAGTGCAAATTAAGCCTCCAAATTCTCTAAAATGAAAATAAATAAATAAATTGTCTAACCTTCGACATTGATTTCAACAAATTACAAGCACTACTTCAAGTTTTGGTAAATGAAAATATATTTTTTTTTCTTTCAAAACTGGTCATTACCTCGTTAGTCGTTTGTGTTGGGAGGGGTAGGGTGCACAACCTTTGACATTGATTTCCACAAAGTGACTATTGAAACCTGAGTTCTCAACTTTTACAGAGCATTTTACCACTACACTAGGCAATGCATTACTTAGATAAAATTACTGATAAGGGGAAAAACACATTAATGAGAGAGAAATATACATACCCTTCAGCAATTGCAGTTTTCCCAACCCCAGCCTTACCAATAAGAACAGGGCTATTTTTCATTCTCCTGCATAATATCTGCAGGCAACGCTGAATTTGAGTCTCTCTACCGATAACAGGATCAAGCTCACCTTTCTTAGCGAGCTTAGTCAAGTCAGTACCATATTTGAGTAACTCACTATCATCATCGGCTACACATTGCACAAAATTAAACAACAAATATATGGTGAGCTTAATTTTTGAATATATATATATATATATATATATATATATAATTACTTCCAAACTTGTCAGAGAAAACAATAGTAGCTTCAATTCTACCATTTTAAAAAAAAAAAAAAAAACCCTCATTTATTCTAGTAACAATACCGAGTACAAAGAATTCATTGCTTACAATCAGAATCCGAACAACATGAATTATACGCGAACAAACGAAATTGACGGTGAGGGTATGATGAATTTGAGGTGGTCTTGGCAGGATTAATGGCAGAACGAGAAAATTTGTTGGACGCCAAGGAAGAACAGAGTGCTCTGGGGTTTTTGTATTCAAAAGGATACATGTACATGGAGGGTGTTGCCCCGTACACGTGGGACGACAGGGAGACTACATGTGTTCGGTGGTGAATTATGGGAGTCTCTAGGAGGCCGGACACCACCATTGTAGAAAAATTAAAAATTATATATATCTATTTGGGGTTTTGGGCAGGAGGAGGACTTATATAGGGTTTTGTCATATATATATATATATATATATGTAGGGTTTTGGGAAGAAGAAGAAAAAAGAGTTATATAGGATTAGTGATACATTGTCAGAAGAAGAGCTACGAAAAAAGGACTCGGAGAAGAGCTATCAAAAGGTCGTCAATTATGTAAAACCATTGGCAGCTGAACAAGTAAAACGCATCAGTTATGCGGACGCAGACCAGATTACATAATAAACGGGTTAGATATAATAAAAATCCGTAAATCAGGTATAAATAGGTGGGGTCAACTGGCATCCAACCCGTTTGGAGTTATGAAATTGTATATAAAATTATATGTACATATATAGATATATACAGGGATTTTTTTAAAGTATATCATAATAATGAGATTCAATTTCATATCATAAATAGATCAAGTAATAATGAGTAGTGATATTTTTACTGATTTATTGCAATAATTACCTAAACAAAATTTTTTTGATTAGTTATTTATGCACAATTCAAGTAAGTGAAAGACTCACACTTTTATTTGTCTCATAAAAGGACCAATTATAATAAATAAGTTTGACAATTCGCTACAAAAAAATCCATATAAGAATCATTTTTCAATAAGAATAAGTAGACCAAGTGTTGATAAGTTTCTATATCAACACATTTCAATAATAATCATTTTTCAATAAGAATTGGTCTACTTAAGTGTTGATAAGTTTCTATATCAACACATTTCAATAATAATTTTAAGCTCGTGTGAAAGCACCAAATCAGTTGCCTAATAATAAAATTTTATTTATTTATTTATTTATTTTCTTGTATTTACAAATACAAGTAAGTCGATTTATAGGTGGATGTGGACTGCAACATTAATCTTGCAACAATCAATACAAGGCAATAAGTCACTTCATACAAGAAATATCTATTCATCTGTTCAAGTTGATTAAATGTCAAAAGCTCTAACTAATATGCTATGAAATGTATTTTTTTTATTAAAAAAAACGTTTTGTGTTGATCATCTCAAGTTACAGTACCATTCTTTATGCAGAAAACATATATTTGCTTGCTCTGTAGTGCCAATAAAGGTTTGCCCAGTAAGGCAATTTTGCTTACAAATAAACATCAAATGTTGTGCTTGCTTCCAAATCAGATTAGGTTTCTGCATGTTTTCCCATCATTCCAATATCCAATTTCTTCACAAGCAATTTGTTGTTGGGAGGAAGGTCATTGGCTAACGCGGACATGTCAGCATCGATCAGAATCGAGTCTTCTTCCTTAAAATCACCCTTTTAACTGACCTGGCTCCGAAGTTCGGATCAAATCCTAGGTTTGCTATAGCATCAACAGCTTCCTTTGTGTAGTGGAGTTCAATTTTCTTTTCTTTGAGTCTGTCTTTCAAGCAGTTCATCTGAAATACATAATTAGCATCGACGTTAGTGACCCTAGTCAGTTTAAATAATTAAAATACAATATCAAATATAAAAATATAGTTAAATTAAGGGATTCTAAATTTCATTTAGTTATCTTACCAGTGAACTTTCGGTTTATAGGCACAAATGGAGAGGAAGTAAGGGGAAAAAATAAAAAGTAATGAATTATTAAGTTCATGCTGGAACAGTTGACCTTTTGGTCTATAGGTACAAGTGGGAAGTAATTAGGGGAAAACAATTTTAAGAGATGATCAGAAGCTTAAACTTCCTTGTGATGTTCAAGTCAGCAGCATGTGTACCAAAACTATATAGTAGTTTAAACCTGCTCAATTGAAACTTAATCAACGGGATCAACTTGAACATACCTTAATCGAATTGTACGAATTTTCTAATAAATTTGGAGGAAAAAAAAAAAAAACCAGTTTGATTAGAGAAAAATGTAATGAAGGTTTACAATAACAAAAAATGATGGCCTAAAGTGAGTGAAAAAGATAAATACTAAAGAAGAGATGTTACCTGTATATCGACAATTCTACCAATTTCGTTCGAGTTCAGAGGCTGGAAAACAATAAACTCATCAACACGATTCATCAACTCTGGGCTAAACCGTTTTCTAGCCAACTTTATAGTTTTGCTTTTCATTTTATGATATATTGATTCCTTGCTGTCCTTGTTATTTCAAAATTTTCTTAGGATACCTTTCGACCCAATATTCGTTGTCATTATCACCATACAATTTTCATAGTTGACGGTCGTACCACTTGATCCGTTACCCTCCCATCACCCAAAAGTTGTAACAAGATATTGAGCACATCACTATGTGCCTTCTCAATCTCATCAAATAGAATAACAGAATAAGGTCTCCAAAGAACTGGCTCAGTAAGCTGTCCCTCTTGAGGACCAACCAAACCAGGATATGCAGAAATTAAGCGGGAAACAGCATCCCTTGCCATATACTCACTCATGTCAATTCTCACAAGAGCTTTTTCTATGTTAAAGAGGGAATCAGCCAAGGCATTAGCAAGCTCAGTCTTCCCAACACCAGTAGGGCCCATGAACAAGAAGCTTGCTATTGGCCTTTTTGGGTTAGACACTCCGGTCGAATAGCATCAGCAACTGATTTAACTGCAACTTCTTGACCAATAAGCCTTTGATGGAGAGCCTCTTCTATTTTCACTAACTTCTCCATGTCTGACTCTTGAATGTTTGATAATGGTATACCAGTTCATTCAACTAAAAGCTCTTGAATATTATGGTCAGATACTTCTTCGCGAACCAAACAGCTTTCCGACATCTGCAAGTCCTCAAAGTTCTTCTCAGCCTCTTCCAGCTGCTTCTGAAGAGACATAGCAGCATTCTTCAGGGATTTTGTCACTTTGATAACCCTAGAAATCTATCAAATGATTTTAAAAATATGTCAGAGATGGGAAGAAAAGAAATGTGAGTTTAATTAGTTTGGAGATTCTACACAAAAGGAAAAATTACCTCCTGTTTAGTTGAACCAATTTTAGTCACGAGTGCCTTCTCACCCTGCCACTTTTTAGTTCTGTCCATCTCCCTCTAGGTAAAATCATACCGTTTTCCAACTTGCCTAATATTTCTTCGGAAGCTTTATTTCTGCCATCTTCCGAAGATGGTTTTCCATCTCTAAATTCAACGAAGCTTCATCAATCTCATCCAACTACGTAGGCTTTCTAGTGGTCTCCATTTTTAGCTTTGCAGCAGCTTCATCAACAAGATCAATGGCTGAAAGAAACAGAGAAAAGATTTAGTAAAATGAGGCAAGTGTCCAAATTATTATAGTAAGTGTTCATATGATTATATAAGGGAGTTTTACATCCCATAACTAATTCTAGTGCAACTATACTTTTGTGAAGTTGCATCACATAATTGCGAAGGAGTATTAAATTGGAACAACAATAGAGAACATGAAATAATTGTTAGAAGTTAGTTTACAAGCATGAATGGAGATTACTTTATTTTAGTCTCCTCATGCCAGACAAGAAAAAATGAAATGATTAAACCATCAGCTACCTTTATCAGGCAACGGTCTGCAAGTACTGCAGATGAAACTAGGGCCTTGTCTGATATTTTAACACCGTGATACAATTCATATTGCTTGCTCAATCCCTGAAGAATGGAGATTGTGTCTTGTACAGATGGCTGATCACAGAACACTTGCTAGAATCTACGCTCAAGAGCAGGGTCCTGTTCAAGTTCTGACTGACGAGCGTGATAATACAGGTTTGACTATATAATAAGCCACATCGAGCAAATAAAAACCAAAAGTTAGGTCTGTGTCCAATCTTTCATCCCTGCTCCCTGCAGAGATAGAATGAACAATGGGTATATAGTAGCCTTCTTATCCATCCATAAAACTGCAAAAGAGTCCGTTCCTCTTCTTAATTGTCAAAACTAGATGCAATCAATTTCCTAACACTTCAAAACTTCAATAAAGATGAGATTTATGTAAGATGGTTCCATCAGTTTTGCTTGATGGATACGAGGTTACTGGAAAAAAAAATAAAAATAAAAAAAATAAAAAAATAGTATAAGCCATTTCAATTTTTTTGTCCAAAGTATTCCCTTTTCTTGTCGTCCAAGTTGCATCTCTTTTAATCTTGTTGAATGATTTAAATATTAAAATTATATCAAGTTGCATCTCTTTTATCTTGAGTTTCTGTTTCTATGAATTGAAGAATTCGTATGATCTAGAAATCAGCTGTTAGAATCAACAAATTTCAAACTGTTCATTTGAAATATATATATATATATATATCATATTATATAACAAAGAAAACGCTTTCAGACTGGACCAATAAAGATATTTATTTTTCTTAATCCCAAAACAAGATTAGTTGATTAAAGAAGACTTTGTCATTAAAAAGGGTGTCAGTATCAGTACTCCTGGTAAGGTCCCAGGCAGGCAGCATAATATTTGAAACAAGTCCTCTCTAACATGATATATAGACTCCTTAAATATATTTATGTTCATTCAAATTTCATTTCACCAAAAATACCCAAAATAAAAATGAATTTATGAAAATAAACCTTTACATCAAAGTTAAGTTTACTGCACAATTTGCAGAAAACTTTCTTTCTTCAATTGAGCAGGCTGCCTGGCCAACTTTCTTTCTGCTAGACAGATGCGTTGTTGACTTCCTCTCTTAATCTTTTATGAATATTCTAACAATTCTTAGTCAAAATTGATTACTTGACCTGACTAATTAACTTGAAATCTGCAAAAATCTAACACATTTTTTTTTTAGCTTAATGGAACTTATTAAGAATGGAAGAAGTTCTGGACATAATGTATTTAAAGCAATAATAATAAAGGGTAGGCCAGAACAGGTATAAATTATGCAAAACTATAAAAACTTAAATCAATATATATATATATATATATATATTGGGAATGGCAAGGGGAGATTGGAGTGAAGATGATTGATTTCAATGGGAGGATGGTCCCTAGCATGTGGTATTTTCCCCAACGTAACTTGCCGGTGGCATCTTCAGATGACTATTACTTTATTACCTTATTTCAACAAGGGGGCCATGGCTTCCTGAAAGTCACCTCACATATGAATACATACCAAAAAGTGCCACAAAAGTTATTAAGTCTTCCGCCAAACCCTCCCCACACACCCACCCTCCATCCCGGCAAAAATAAAAAACTAGGTTGAAAGAAAAGTTGTAATTTACAATACCACGGCCTGAAAAAAATACTCTCTTATTTGCTCGATAAGCTTCTGAAAGTGGGTGCAAAACTGTGACAGATTCTTTCAACTTGTGAGTCTAGTTTTCATTTCCTATGGTGAAAATTTTAAATTATGATTTATTGAATTCAAGCTAAGTAGCAAAAAGAATGTAGCAATATGATTATCAATCGAACCTTGTATATATGCGGATGTTAAGCATTGTACCAATGTTGGATTCTATTTGTTGAGATCTGCCTAAGCCCTTTCCAAAAGCAATTCTAGAAACACGGTGAAGTTTTTTGACAACAATTTCTTAAACAGTGGTGAAGTTTTGCATTCTGAATTTTTGTTGTTGCTCAAAAGTCTTCTTCAGCACTCACTATGTTAATTTCTTCATCCCTTGTGAAAACTCAACTATCTTCCAGCCACAAATTAACATAATCATATATTAATTGACTACTTAGAGTGGATCAGGACCCCCAATAACAACTTTGAGTGCAATCACCTCGGCCACTTTGAGGGTGTTGAAGGATTTAAATATTAAAGTTACACCCTCTCTTTTAGCTTAAACTTTAGAGTAGATGGTTGTTAACAGAGGGGAAGTAATGTATCACTAAAAGTAACATTCTTGTTCATTCCTCCAAAAGACCAAACAAAATCTAAGTGTTATAGATGGAAACTTTATTTTCCCCTAGGTTGGAAGCCATAGATACTCTTAAGTCTCAAGTATAACTTCAAAAAAAAAAATAATAATAATAATAATAATAATAATAATAATAATGTAGACTTGGAAATGAAGACCAACCATGGACAGGCAAATAAATAAAAAGTAATTTGATAATATGTTTAAAACAATTATTGTTATCAATGTATAAGTACTCATGAAAAGATTCCAAGGCAATGACTACTAAACGTATTGATTTGACCCCCATAAGCGGGACCACCACCCAATAGCATGTTGCCACCAGAAGCAGAACCCCATATTTATTCTAAAGAATCTCCTAATTGTTCTAGTTGCCTGCCCAGGGTTGAGCCCTGGGATTTGACGGCGGACTTAAAAAGCCACCTACAGACACTTTACATCCAATTATTCCGGATAACGCTTGCATTCTCTGTATTACCGCGGCTGGCTGTTTTTGCATTAATTGCTACTTCATCAATCTTATTCATTGACGTATCCCTTGTATTTGCTTCTCCTGATGGTTGGTCAAGCAAGAAAAATGTTGTATTTTCTGGTACATCATTATGGATTGGATTAGTGTTTCTGGTGATCCTTAGTTCTCTCATCTCTTGAACCTATTCATCCCAGATTTACAAAAATGAAATGACCCATCCCCCCTCCTTGAAAGAGAGATAATGGAAATATGTGACATAGACAACGATGAAAAAGGCTTAGGATCAAGTATGAAGCAGTAGATGAAGAATCAATGTAGAAGTGGAAGACAAAGTCAGTCCTGAAGCTGTTAAGTGCCAATAGAAAATGTGGCTGATGGTGACTCTTTGTTCACGGGGATCGGTTCATGTTGGTCCAAGGCAAGTCGCTACAGGATTTGGAAGTCGAAGCCAAGTCATAAATTCAGTTACTAATGAATGGGTAGATTTTTTGGAATGGAGAAGCAATGTAACAGGGTCAGACTGAGCTTTTATAAATAGTGTTTGTAACATATAAGTACTTTATTCAAATCATTTGCTCAAATCTGCCAATTGATTGCCATTTCTTCCTCAAACGAGAACTAGATTTATAACGAAAAAACCGAAGTTTCTAGATAACTTGAATAATCCCAGTTTTTTTGATTTAGACACTATAAGATGCCTACAGCTTACCAAATGCATCACTAAGATCAAACTATCAAGTTTTTAAAGTAAAACCATTTGTGAAAATTACGCGTCGGTTTCTGTTTAGTGCATCCCTTTTAGCAACCTAGATTAAAGGGGACAACACTAGGTAATGGCCTTGTAATTATTGGGTGATTCTAAGTAGAAAACACACCTGCACCAACAATAGTGTGGATCTCATCAAAGAATAAAAGTATCTGCCCGTTTGCAGCAAAAACTTCCTTCAGAATAGCTTCCATTCTTCTCTGCAACGTTCCAACATATTTAGTTCCAGCCACTAGTGAAAATAAATTCACTGAGATTACCTGCAACGTACAAGCCAAAATGCAAACAATTATTACAAGGATGACAAAAAATAGTTAAAATTTCTGACTAAATATTATGTAAATGCTTTTCTTACAGCTTTAGTATTCTTAGTTGAAAGTTGTTGGCTACAACCAATATTGCCAATTGAAACATTTGTTCATCTTAAATATACATAGTAATATATATATATGTGTGTGTGTGTGTGTGTGTGTGTGTGTTTGAATATCCACATTTAAAGAAGCTGGTTTAGAGTAATATGAGAAAACCTATATTTTATTGAATATAGGTTTAAGAAATATTCATGCCTTTTAACACATTTGAATAAAATAAGTAAAAAGCTTTCAACCAAAAATATAAATGAATAAATCGATAGAATAAGTATGAAAAATCAACTACCTTTCGGTTCAACAGATCGAGGTTGTGGAACATCCCCACTTACAATCCGCTGAACAATCCTGCAAAACAACTCGAAAGTTTGTATCAAGAAAAATAAATAAATCACATAATTGTAACAACAATAGGGAAGCTACTCAACAAAATAATTGCAGGAATTTCTATAAAAATATATATATATCACCAACATTCTCAATAATTAACCTAAAAAGTGACCATTGGGGAGGTAAACGATAAGAACTCCTTTGAAGTTCACATTTATGCAGCAGTTTTTAATAGAAATTCAAATAAATCTATTCTAATTAAAATATTATTTAGATAAAGATTGCAAGCAAGACACAATCTCACGGGTTTCTAAAACATTAATAAGAGTAAGAAATATGCTTTATCCTTCAGCAGTTGCAGTTTTTCCAACTCCAGCCCCAGCCTGACAAATAAGAGCAAGTGGTATGGGCGTATACCTATTTATTTTTTAAAAAATAGAGTGCCACATAAGCTAGTTACTTTAATTTTTTTTTATCTATATATTTTATGGTGTGAAATTCATTTATTGCATTCTCTATTTATTATTTTTTTAATTTAATTTAAAAATAAAATAAAAAATTTGAATAAAGAAAGCTAAAAAACTGAATACAGAAAACAATTAAGTAAATAAAGAAAGCCAAAAAAACTAAATGGCAGTACTCCAAACAATACTCTATCTCCAGAGAAGGCAATAGACTATCTCATGTGGGGGCCAGAAAAAGCGCATTGATGCCCCTCTCTTTCTCTCTCCTTTTCGCAAATATTATCTACTTTGTCTACCCTGAGATGCTCTAAGAACAGGATTATATATTACATCCATTTTTTTTTTCTTTTTTAAAAAGAATTTTTAGAAGAGTTTCCACCCTGCAAAAGTTTCTATATCCTATAACTAGTCGTAGCTAGCTAGCTACGAAAAAGGGCAGTGGAAAAAAGCATCCATCTGCTTTAAGCTTTATTTTAATAGGAGAAAGATAGCCTGTTTTGGTCCATTTTGAATTTCTATCCAATTTTGACCAATTTTTAATTAATTTTAAAATGAGTTTTTATTTTCTTTTTTTAAAAAGAATTTTTCTATCCGTAATTGAAATTTTTTTAATTAATTTTAAAATGGTTTTTATTTTATTTTTAAAAAAGAGTTTTTATAAAAAATTTACAAAAAGTTTCTATCCAATTTTAAATTTTCATCCAATTTTGAATTTATATCTAATTTTTAATTAATTTTAAAAAGTGTTTTTAGAAGAGTGCCTATAAATCTCTATCACATATTACAATTTTATTTATTTTAAAAAATAGTTTTTCCTATTCAATTTTTAATTAATTTTAAAAGGAATTTTTATTTATTTTTAAGAGTTTTAGAAGAGTTTATATAAGACTTTATCACATATTACCCATTTAATTTATTTTTAAACAAAGTTTTTTTAATCTAATTTTTAACTAATTTTAAAAATATTTTTAATTTTCTTTTCTTTTTTTAATTTAAAACTAGATATAATAAACTTAATTTTTATAAAAATAAGTTTTTTGGGGTAAAAATATCGATGTACTTTGGACTTGAATTTTATAGAATATTCTGAAAATGACAACACTAACCTAACAAATTTCTAAAATTATTAATGTTGCCTTTGGGAGCGTCGAATTTGGTTTAAACTTTTAACTAAATTTCTTTCAATTCTAAATTCAGGTCATTAATTTGATATTTCCAAATATAGCATAAGCTTCACTTGACTTACAATATTAAGAAAACACATATATACATCTATTTATATCTATCATACTTGTAACTATACAATTGTTACAAGTACAAAGTGAATCAAATATTATATTATTTGTATCGAAATTTAAACTCCTTGTAACTCTATATGAATTGTAATCAGAACTCTTATCAACCTTGAATAACCATTATTCATTACTTAGATGACAGTACCATAAGGCAAAATGATTTCAAAAAGTGGCAAAATACAGTCCGAGATATTACAGAGTGCCCCTTCCGACATATTTAATGACTATTTTGACGTGTATTTTTCACATCTATTTTATCTTTTCAAATTAAATTTATCAAAATAGCATTTGGCCTCTCAAAAAAACAAAAACATAAGCGGTTTATAATATTGAAAATAGTTTTCAAGAACACAGAAAGTAAAAAATTGTTTCAAAGAACTAGTCTGCTTGGTGTGTAACTATGAAAATAGTTTTCTGTTATCAGAAAACTGTACAAAAACTCATACTTAATTTAGTTTTCTGAAAACTGTTTTATAAAAACTCAGGTATAAAAATGTTTATTTTCAGAGAACTACAATGTTCTCTGAGAACAGTTTTACGTTCTCTAAATTATTGAGAATTGTTTTCAAAGTAACAAACTAAATAAATATTTTATAGTTCTCTAATAACAGACATTTTTATAACTAAGTTTTTATAAAACAGTTTTTAGAAAAATGAACCATGGATTTTTAGCTCTAAAAATAATTCTCAAGAATTTAGATAACAGAAAATAGTTTTCAGAGAACAATAAAAGACAGTTATTTAAAAACAATCCTTTTTATAACTGAATTTTCATAAAATAGTTTTAAGAAAACTGAACCAAATAGATTTTTTTGTACAGTTTTCTATTTTCAGATAACAGAAAATTGTTCTCAGAGTTACAAACCAAGCAAGGCTGACATTACAGTTTTCTGTTTTTAGTTATCTAAAAGTTAAAAACTATTTTCATAGTTACAAACCAAACATTTGGCCTTAAAATAATGATTTTAAAAAAATTGTTTTCAGAGTGATAAAAACCCCTAAGAAAATTTCGGTTGCAGGACAAGGATGAGATTTCAAAGTTCCAAGTAAAATGATATGAATTTTTTTTTTTTTAAATAAAAATGTAATGTAAATGTTTATATATATATATATATATATATATGTGTGTGTGTGTGTGCGCGCGCGCATATTAAAAGAATGGGTAGGATTTTTGAGTGGTGGGACCCACCACCATTTATTTTTAAGCCTTACATTCTATCTCTATCTCCCGACACACTGTCTTCCTCCCTTCATTTTTCTTTTTTCTTTTTCTTTTTCTTTCTACAACAAAACTTCAAGCTTAGATTAAAGCCACACCATTGGGAATTTTTTGGTGCCGTTTATGGCAAATTAAAGAGCTTGGCGAGATCTTCAAGTGGGTGTAAGCAATTTCAATTTTGGTACATTTTAGGGATTTCGAATTTTTGGCTCACTTTAGGAATTTTTGCATCTAAGTGAGGTAGGGGTTCTAATTCACATATTTTTGGGTCTTTTTGTAAATTATTCTTCCTAAATTGTGAATTAACATGCTTGATTTGTAGAAATTTTATGCTTTATTATATATATATATATATATAATGTGCCAAAGTTGTGACTATGTGTTGCTTGATATATATGATGATGAAGTTGTTGGAAAAATATATGTTTCATATGACATTTAAGATATAACAAACCTTATACTAATATATATGTTATGAGATAATTAACAATATGCTAAGA
>JAOTQH010238475.1:0-12965 GCA_025631255.1 Cornus kousa
ATCTTAGCCAACTAAAGAATTAATCACATCCTTACCCTCAAACTAGCATACAAATCTAGTCCCAATCATCAAGATAAGAAGTGGACCTTTTATTAAAATTTTATTATTCTAGGTACGCTTATTCTTTTCACTCATTTTTTTTTAAAATTTTTTTATTGAGGATCAAAGATGGAAGTATGATGAAATATGTTGATCTCTTAAGCTTTCTAGTGATTCATGTAGCGGGCGTTAGGTCAATGACTCCCAAACCAGACGGCTTTAGGGTGTTAGGTGTTAAGATACCCCAATAAACTTACAAACTCAAATCAACTTGGCTACAAATCAAGACAACAACCATCTAATCATTTCCCACTTCTCACCTTTTGGGAGAAGGCCTCACCTTTATTGCTTTCGTAACCCTTTTTTTTTTTTTTTTCATGTTCAATTATTAACCTAGAGTTTGGGCCCTCTACCTTTTGGTGCGAGAAATTCAATGCTTAATGAGGCAAGAATCCCGGCTACTCAATGAAAAGGGGTTGTTATCCACCTTTATCAAGAATAAAAGTTTTTAATGCACTACTAGCCCAATTGGGATATAACCAATTCAATAATTAACAAAGCATGTACCCCACAAATGATAGATGACTTATTTGACTAGTTGAGAGGAGCCAGTTGTTTCTCGAAGATTGATTTGAGATTTGGCTGCTATCAGTTAAGAGTTAGGGATGAGGATATCCCAAAGACAGTGTTCCGTACACGGTATGGACATTATGAGTTCCTTGTTATGCCATTTAGCTTGACTAATGCGCCAGCGGCATTCACGAACTTAATGAACCGCGTCTTTCATGATTACTTGGACCAGTTCGTGGTAGTTTTTGTGGATGACATTCTTGTGTATTCACAGACTCGAGAAGAGCACAAGATCCATTTGAGTATTGTGTTGCAGATGTTGCAAGAGCACCAATTGTATGCTAAATATGAGAAATGTGAGTATTGGCTACAAAAGGTGAAATTTTTAGGACATGTTGTTTCAGAAGATGGAGTGTCAATTGACCCATCAAAGATTGAAGCTGTTTTAACTTGGGAACAACCCAAGAATGTTTTTGAGATCCGTAGTTTCCTTGGTTTAGCAGGTTATTATCGGAGATTTGTGAAAGACTTTTCCCGATTGGCAGCGCTTATGACCCGTTTGACCCGGAAAGGGATTAAGTTTGCATGGAATGAAGCCTGTGAGTCATCTTTTCAAGAATTGAAGACAAAGTTGACTACAGCTCTAGTGTTGCTGATACCCTAGCGTGACTTAGGTTATGTCATCTATTGTGATGCTTCACGTGATAATCTAGGGTGTGTGTTGATGCAGGATGGTAGAATAGTAGCTTATGGGTCTCGACAATTGAAGACTCATAAGTAAAACTACCCTACTCATGATTTGGAACTGGCGGCAGTTGTGTTTGCTTTAAAGTGTTGGAGACACTATTTGTATGGTAAGCGATTCGAGGTGTTCTTGGATCATAAGAGCCTTAAGTACTTTTTCTCTCAAAAAGACTTAAACAATAGACAGAGATGATGGGTTGAGTACTTAGAAGATTACAATTTTGATTTACAGTATCATCCGGGCAAGGCAAATGTTGTAGCAGTTGCCTTAAGCCAAAAATCTCATGGTACTTTAGCCGGTTTGGCTATCTGGAAGTGGAAGATGCTTGAAAGTTTGGCGGAGATGGGATTGTGTTGTTAAAATGATGATGATTGCAGTAAGTTGGCATTCTTGTTTAGTCTTGTGGCTCAACCTACTCTTGTCACACGAGTAATTGAGCCACAGAGACAGGATTCAGATTTGAATACTATTCCCACTTTAGTCTCCAGTGGTGAGACAATGAAGAATTGGACCTTACATGCAGATGGAGGTCTACGGTTTAAGGGTTTGTTGGTAGTTCCCACATGTTGTCGTGAGGATGTCTTACGGGAGTTTCACACCTCCCGCTTTGCAGTTCATCCAGGTGGTACGAAGATGTATCACAATTTGAGACGTCAGTACTGGTAGAACGGAATGAAGAAAGATGTTGCACAGTTTGTGGCTAAGTGCCTTACCTGTCAACAGGTGAAGGCCGAGCATCAAAGACCAGCCAGTTTGTTGTAACCATTGCCTGTAGCGCAGTGGAAATGGGAGCAGATTGCTATGGATTTTGTGACAGGTTTTCCAAGATCACAGAGAGGCAATGAGGCCGTATGGGTCATTATTGACAGACTGACCAAGATGGTTCACTTTTTGTCTATTAAGGCAACAAATGATGCAGAGGCACTTAGTGTTCTTTACGTAAAGGATATTGTAAGGTTACATGGAGTTCCTGTAACCATTGTTTCAGATAGGGATGCCAAGTTTACTTCGAAGTTCTGGGAAGGACTTCAAGCAGCGTTTGGTTCAGCATTGCTCCTGAGTACGGTATTCCATCCACAAATAGATAGCCAGTTGGAGCGTACTATCCAGATCTTGGAGGATATGCTTCGGGCATGTGTGCTTGACCTGGGTGGTAGTTGGGAAAATCATCTGCCACTTATCGAGTTTGCCTAAAACAATAGCTATCAAGTGAGCATTGAAATGGCTCCGTTTGAGGCGTTGTATGGCAAACTATGTAGATCTCCAGTTTGTTGGACTGAAGTAGGCGAGACAGCCGCCTTAGGACCTGATATTGTGCTCGAGACTACAGAAAAGATTAAGCTGATTAGATAAAAATTGCTTACAACTCAGAGCTGACAGAAGAGCTATGCGGATAGGTGGAGATGACCGCTATCTTTTGAAGTGGGAGACCATGTATTTCTACGAGTTTCTCTACGGAAAGAATTGATGAGATTTGGAAAAAGTGGCAAGTTGTCGCCATGATTCATTAGACCGTTTGAGATTCTAGACAATGTAGGAGAGGTTGCCTACAGGCTTGCTTTGCCACCGCAAATGGATAGGGTTCACAATGTGTTTCATGTGTCGATGTTACGGAAGTATAAACCGGATCCATCTCATGTCTTGAATTGGATAAACGTGGATATTAATGAAAATGTCTCCTACGAAGAGGGACCAGTGCAGATCCTTGACACACGACAGAAGGTGTTAAGAGGTAAGACGATACCGTTAGTGAAAGTTCTTTGGAGGCACCATGAAGTTGAGGAGGCTACTTGGGAGCTCGAATAGGAGGTTCACTCCAAGAATCCAGTGTTGTTTTCTTCCCCAGGTATGACTTAATTTCGGGGATGAAATCCTTTTAAGTTAGGGAGATTGTGATGTTTCTAATTTTTTCGCATTTTTCATTTTTCGAGAATTTAGTCACTGCAAGGGTATTTTTGCCTTTTCACTTGTTTGGTTCATTTACATTTTGGTGCACTTTAATTTATGTGAGTTATAAGGTATTTATGTGGTAGAGTATTTAAATGTGGTTGTGGTACAAATAAAAGCAAAGAAAAAAGGAAAAGAATACAATTATTGGTGGGGCCCACAAGGCTATTGAAAATGGGCCAAGACCAATAGTTTGGTCCCATTTTTCTAAATCTCGTTCTCTCTCTTCGTGGGTCTCTCACTCTCTCTTCCCTAACATCATTTTTTTTTCTCTTTTTGATTCCAAAGTTCAACTTTAAAGATCCCTCCTTCATCTCTTGATCATTTTAGAAGCCGTTTGCGGCAAATTGAAGAGTACGTCAAGGGCTTCGAGTTGATCAGAGCCAATCTCTTTTTGGACACCATTTGAAGGAGCTCTAGAATTCTAGGGTTTGAGGCAAATTGGAGTTTTTAGCATAATTGGAGGTAGGGGTCTCTAATTCACACTTTGTTTGCACTGTAGTGAATTATTTCCTTATATTTATGACCAAGCATGCTTAATTTTAAGTTGTGAGCTTCTTTACTTGAAATTGTTGTCTAGCATGCTTAATGTTAAATGATTATTCCCTAGATGATTTAATTGAGTATGTGATGCATGTATCTATGTGTACTTGTTGAATTATATGGAGATCATGCTCAATTATTGATTTATTGTGCTTATTGTATTTGTTAGAATTGCTAGATGATGTTATGAGCAAAAATGATAAATCCTGTGATATAAATTTCCCATTTTATGATATTGTCAAAGCATGTATATGCATTCAAAGCATCGGGCATGAAAAAGGGGTGAAGTAATTTTTGAAAAGAATGAAAAAGGGGATTTTAGGAAAAGCTTTGAGAAAATGATTTTAAGAAAACCTGGTCGCCGAGGGGTACCAAAGGGCCAGAGTGTTAATATAGCCTAAAGGGGATTAGGGAGTCACCCTAACATGGTTGAGCTAGCTGGGCCCATAATGACGCCGCGGGGTACCAAGGGTTAGGGACACTAGCCAATCCTCCTTTCGTGTCGCTGCGGTGTCACCAAAAGGCGGGTTATATTAATAGTTGAAAAACGATGGCTTTGAGAAATGAAAATAGGGAGCGACATCGACATGCATTGCACTCCCATTGCATCATATTGTTCACATTGGAGATTGTTGGCTATGTGGTATTTTTCCCCGACATTGTATGATGCCGACTCCCGTTGGCCTATTCTCTGTTTGGATTCACGGGGCTACAAGAGGTGTATATGTCTTAGGCACTCTCTACTAGCTTTATGCTCACCCCATCTTATTGAACATTTTTCAGGAATCGACAAAGAAGTAGTGGATGCCGACCTTCCACAAGCTTAAGAATGACTTGGAGTTCATTTTGTATCTTTTGTATAACTTCCATTTTTTTTTGTAAAGGCCCAAAAGTGTAATGATGTATGTCTATTTTGCAAAACCATGGTTATATAATATAATTATGATACTCGGTGATATTTTGGATGTGAATTTGATAACATGTAAACCTTGTTGATTAATGGGAAGGGTAATCCTATTTTAAAGTCTTATCGAGGTCATTTGATTGTGTATTATTATAAATTGTTGCCGTGAATTCGGAATGCGAGTCCATAACAGTTTCAATGTGGGTTTAGAATGTATGGTATACAGCCAGAATGGAATTCCAAAGAGTTGAGTGCATTCCAGGGCCTGTCGACCGATTGATTTTCTCATCAGCCGATCGAAACCCTTCGGCCGACCGAACCCCCTCCGTCAGCCGACCGACAGCATGCTACAGTGAAAGTCCCGAGAGCATGTATTTCCAGGACTTCATCAGCAGGCTGACCATTGAGGTTCAGGCGACCGATCCTTCCTTGTCAGCCGGCCGACCAAGGGTTATCAGCCGGCTGACTGTCCCTTTCAACCCTGCATGTTTGAACCTCTTTGTAAAACTGAACCTTAGGCATTTTAGGACCTCAGGACTGACTCGTATGATGAATAAGGACCTAGGAAAAGGGATGATGTGACCTAGTTAGCCTCAAGTCTGAGTGAGGACCCGTGTGAGGGTCTGGACTCACGGGTTCGGGTTGTTACAATCACACTATATCTAGCTACACATCCCTGTCAATATATGCACCTTAACCACTGATCCTAAGACTCAAGGTCATAACTTGGCGTATAATTATATATTTAAAATCCGTCCTATCCAACCATCAAAAATAAACTATCCAATTATTATTTTAATAATATGTCATCCAACTATTCCGTTGACATGACAAGAATAAGTAGGACTTAACACTATGGTTAATCCGTTCCCTTATTAAAAATAGGTAAGACTTAACTCTTAAGTTAATTCATCCCTAATATGCCCCCATCCCATAATGGTGCATTAATCCATATATAACCAAATAAAAGTTTCCAATCTAAGGATAATGTACATATAATAATCCAAATAAAAATGATATAAATCATATACACATCATTTGCATTTACTTGAACAAAAATATCAATTCTAAGTAGAATGCATTTAATTTACAACACCAGAAATTAACATGTATCTCAACTAAATTGTACATCTCCATATTCTGATTAAATTAATTTAAATCTAAACACCCTGATTAAAATAATTTAGTCCAATAATATTTAATTAATTTATCCTTTTAAAATTAATTAAATTCCATACTTAATATGTAATCTTGAATCATGCATTTCAATTCTTAATGAATCTATTTAATTTAAATAAATATTTAATTCAGATTCATCAATTCAAAAATAATAAATATTAATTTAATATTCTAGCATTATAAAAAAAAACATTTAAAAAAATAATGCATAATTAATTATTATTATTATTATTATTTCCCTGTACACAAGAATCATTCATACCCAACTGTGTATGCCTTTGGAAGAAAATTAAATTTAACATACAAATAACAGACTGATGCATTTGTAAAGTCTTTTAACTTTTCATTCCTCGTTCAGCGTGTCCAATTCATGAAAGAAACACATTCAAAGTGAAACAGAGGTTTTACGAAATTGCTATAATCATATTCATGGTCTTTTTCTAGTTCGCCTCGTTCGGTGTGCCTTTATTAAGAAACAAACAAATTTGATTTCCTACTTTATGCACAAAACTGTTTTTGAAGTCCAATTTTGACTTCATATACATGAATCAATTTATGTTTTAATTCAGTACACTTAGGGCCTCTTTGGAAGTCCATATCTGATATTGTTTTGATGTTTTGATATTGGTTTTGGGCCAATATCATGTTTGGAGTGGGCTGATATGGTACTGAATAGTGCCAAAACATTATCAGATTTGGGCCAAAATCCATATCAAAGAATTGGTGATATTGGTTGATATGATATACTGTAGCGGGATATCAACCCAAACCAAAAACATATCAGCCTCATTTTTACTGTAGCGGTGATATCAACTATAAAAAATTCGCGTATCAGAATTGGCCCATTTTTCAGCCTCACTTTCTCTCTCTTCACGCAGCTCCTTGGAGGCGATTTCAGAGGCGATAACTCCATACACAAACTCTTCCACCACCGATCTGGCAGATCTCCTCCACCAGCTACCTCCTTCCATTTTTGCCTCTCGATTGACTGTCTTCTCGCAGGTTGGTTGAGGCGATTTCATTTGCGCCTCTCATTTCTCTCTATTGTTGCAGATCGGGGTTGGATAATTGCAGATCAAGCCTTTTTGGTATTGCTGGCCCTTTCTCTTATCTCGTTCGCCAAACTCAACCTTCTCTCTATTGACAGAACTCAAGCCCTAGTTTTCTATTTGATCCCTACTTCGACGATGGAATTATCAATATATCCCAGCCTCTCTCCATCTCATCTCATATATAGATTACGGAAGACGATTCAGACCGAATCTCTCGCTCCACCATCACTCACAGTCACTTCATGGAGAGAATTTGAACGAAAAGCGTCGATTCAACAGCAACACAAGCATCAAGCACCACAAAAGCAGTCCAATGCGGTTGTGGATTAATAATCGTATGAATTAGGTTTGTTGAGCTCTCTTTTCTTTTATACGGAGTATTTTAGAAAAAAAGATAAAAGTAGTAATTTCATATTTTTATTGCTCTCTGTTCAATTTGTATTTGGATTTTGAATTCGGAAATGATATTATGGAAAATTTTCTGATCTAATGCAGTTAAAGTCTCTTGCTTTTCAATTTATTTTTTATTTTTCCAAGAAATCGACGACGGCGATGAGGAATTTTTTGATACAACGAAGATATTTGTCATAGATTCTAGATTGTGTTTTGTTAGTTTATAATTAAATGGTCTGATATGCAAAATATAGTAAATAATGAACTCTGGACTTACAAAAAATTATGAACTCCTAATACAAAATATAGTAAATAATGAACTCAAATAATTTTGATTGAAGTCGTAGGGGAAGTATATAAGACTTGAGGGTTCCTTAATGTGGTTATGATTCTGACATACCAACAGAAAAGAAGTATGATGATGGTTTTGAGAAGTAATTAATTACTAGGTGTGATTGTCACAATCGGAGACTTAGTTGGTTGATGAAGAGAGACAAGTGCATATCGAAATTTAAATTTGTCTTATCAAAAAGATTGTCAAAATTCAGATATATAGAGAACTTGATGAATTGAGATGTACTCTTTTATAAGCAAATCCCAAATGGTGATATTATTGTTTGGAAAATTAAGTAGATTTTTATCCACTCAATCGAAGGCTTAAAGTTGTTTATCGTATGCATTTTTTGAATTATGGGATCATTTTTGGTCTTACACCTTTCTTCCAAGCTAGTCCCATACAATCAGATTATCCATCCCAATGTGCAAATATGTTTGCTCTCTAAGGTTCTCTCTATCAATTTACCTGGTGGTATGATTGTTTATTCATATATGGACGTCTTCTAACTTTGACGGCTGTTGGTAGCTTGCAAGTAGCAAGTAGAATTATGAGATCTCTAATTCTATCTATGAAGCATAGAATCAACTAAAGAAAGCATACTCTAGTTTCAGCAAAGAGTCAAGAAGATGGATGTGAATGTATAGCACGTCACACTGTCACGAGCATAAAAAATCACTGCCTTGCGCAAGTAGCTCTATTGTACAGTGACTCTGCTATCTGAAATTGCTGAAATAAATATCATCCTTAAAAAGAGACAGCGGCAATAGGATTAGATGGGAATCGACTACTTGGGAGCTTGCAGACTAACAGTAAAGTGTAGTGTGCTTGAAAGGGGTAGATGCTATAGAATGTGTGACTAAACTTCTAGGAAATATTTTGAACTTTTACTCTTCACATATAATTCTGGGTACCTTTTGGGTCAGTAAAGCGATGAGGAATATCATGCGTGGTTGATTTAGGCAGAACCAGTCAGAACCAAAGATCTAACAGCCACTTTCTGAGCGGCCATTCTACCCTTCTGTGAGTTAGGCTCGTCCTTACTGGGTGCTCATGGTTGGACCTTCAGAAGACATTTATTCTTTGTGCCATTGCACATTGGCCGATGCCACGTGGCGACTCAGGTTGAATACCAGCTATAATATGTTGATGCTGGCATGTTTATACACAGACCAATGTAATAAACATAGGTGGATTAGATGACAAGAAAGTGGTATAAGATAAAAACTAAGGCCAGAAAAACAAGAAAGTTTTCGTTCAATGTGATAAACATAGGTGGATCAGATGACAAGAAAGTGGTATAAGATAAAAACTGAGGCCAAATTTTTTATTTTTATTTTTAAATTAAAGGGGTTGGACTTGTTCCTTTGACTGTAAGTGTCGGTTTGGCATGGCCTTCATCACACTGAGGAAGTGCCAAGTCACCACTCAACAATTTGGTCTTAGTGCCATTGTACATTGGCCGATGCCATGTGGCGACTCAGGTTGAATACCAGTTATACCAGCTATAACTTTAGTTGCTTATAGCAACATAATTAATCTGGATTACATATAATAAGATAATCTTAGTAAAATATGAACTTGGGCTTCAGCGGGGCCATTCTTCGCCACTTCTTTTTCTTGTTTTCTTGAAACTAATACATCTGTGGTATCCATAATACTATCAAGCTAATTGGTCTATCATTTACAGGTGTCATGTTTGCAGCCAGATCCTCCCTGCATTCTTCAGGTTAAGCACCTATTCAATTAGTGTATGTGTGTGTAAATTGTGTATAGTTTATGTTCACCATAAGTATTGTAAATTGTGTATAGTTTATGTTCAGTGTGCTTCTACAAACTGCTCTTGGGTACTAAAATATGTGCAGTTTTTCCTTGTTGAGCAGCATGGTTAAAACATGATCATTACAATGACTTTGATGTGAACAGGATTGACAAAAACAATTCATGAAGGACATGGCAGTAAGTTGTGGGCAATGGCAGCAGTGGGATTTATAGGAAGCATTCTCCAGTTGCTGCAACTCCAGGAAGCTAGTGATCTCTAAGTTAATCAAATGGAGGCCTATGCAGCTATAAAGAAGTGTGTGTACATTTTATGGAATGAATTTTAGTGATCTCCAGTTGTGTGTACATTTTATTTAAGTATAATGAAGTGTGTGTGTACACATATACTATTTTTAAGGAATGTCTAGCTCCCTATATGTTCAAGTATACATGTGAATGGTGCAACAACAATTTATTAAGTGTGTGATGTACAAAAAAAACTTGTGGTTTGGTGTGTTATTTATGATTGATTAAAATCCTACAAAATATTTCAAGTACTTGTTTGGATGGCAATAATTTTTTTAGCAGGTTGTTTGATGGCATGCCTCTCTTTTTATTTTTTTATTTTTTTCAGGGTGATTTATTGTTCAGTCTTGTTAGAGAGGGATCTTTTTTGATTGCTTACTTTTAATCTTTCTTCATATTTATCAATTCTGGTTACCATTCACAAGCTTCAATGTCCACCAAACCTCAACTCTAACCAATTCAAGAAGATTAACGTTTTAGCTTTGCTTAGTTTCAACTACAAGGATCTCTCTTCCTCTCATTTATAATGAATTTATATAATATATATATATATACATATATGTATATACATGAAACAAAACAAAGTTAAATGAAGTGCAATCCAAAAGAAAAAGATAAATGGAGTGCAAAGATATCCTCTCATTGAAAGATTATTACAAAGTTAGATTTGTAGTTTGGTTGCACTAATCATGTTTATGCCTCATAAACATCCCATATGATCTTATTTATACATGTAAATTTATTCATAATTTTTTTTCCCAACTCTTTAATGCAGAATATTTTTTTATTTTAACAAATTATCTCAAATCATAAAAAAAAAAATAGACTATTACATATAAACTTATAATTGTATTCATATATATAATTATTCAAAACAAAAACAAAACAATCTTTACTAAACACGTATCCTGTTATTGATTCAGAATTTTTAACAACAAAACTAACTTCCCAAACGTGTTTTGTTTTCGGATTCCTTAAAACGCATGACATTACCAAACGCGTTTTCATGTATTTGATATACAATTATCAAAAACAAAACAATCGTTACCAAACATGGTTCCGATTTCTACTAAAAACATACCAATACCAAAACGGTTATTTTCATATCATACCAAACCATAACATATAGCGTTATCGCGATCCAAACGGGCCCTAAGCATGTTTAAGTGTTTTGTTTTGCAATAGTATACCACTTGCAATAAAAAATACTCCTAGTAAAATACGAAATAAAAACACTTGTCATACAAGTCTAAAATGATGTATTTTGAGAAGATGATATTAATGTTATTTGTTCCTCATTCGACGTATATTTTATCACGTGCGCTATTAAACTAATATCGCAACACATTTTATCACCTTGTAACATACTACGTGGCATGGCAAATCCAACTATCAAGTAGCTACGATTCAACTCTCATATACTACATATTTACATTGAAGATGAAACTGGTATGCAACATATTATATTTTTTAAAATTTTTTTTTTTTTTTTACATTGAAGATGAAACTGGTATGCAACATATTATATTGTGTTGCAATACTTTAGCACCATTAAATTAATAATTTAGCACATTTATATAATATCTCTGTCCAATATAAAATTGTCCCTTTTTGAGTATTTAATTTTAAGAATGTAATTTTTAATATTTTTTTATTATAGCAATAACCTGATAAGAAAAATGAATTTTCAAATATACACTTCTAGGTGGGGTACATACTTTTATAACTGGGAAACAAAGAGGTAAATTAAAGATCTTAATAAAATACTGTAATACATTAGATTTTGAATTAGGACAATTGTTTTAGAACAACTAAAAATAGAAACATAAATTTTATTTTTTGAATAGAAGGAGTGATTATTGCATTGACATTTTAAAATTTTTGTGTTTATGTTTATTTGGGATTGTTGTTGGAATAAAAAATAAAATAAAATAAAATAACAATTTTATCAATAAAGTTGTCAATTATTATGTCAGCTAAAAGTATGTTAAGAGTATCTCCAGCGGTATGTTAAAAAATATTTTTGTGTAAAATATACATATGTTAAGAGCATGTTAAAAAATCTTTTTGTGTAAAATATACACTGCCACATAGGAAATGCAATTTTTTTTCATCTCCAACAGTCTGTTAGGATAAACTGCCACATCACCAATGTATAAACAGGTTGTGTAAAATACACAATCATTTTACACAGCCACGTAAACATATTTTCTCTCTCCCCCTTTCCCACCCGCTTTTTTTTTTATTCTCTCTCATTCTTTCACGCCTTGTTTCCCACTTTTCTAGAGCACCATAGAAAAGAATCTACAACTAGCGGCAAGATAAGAACTGCTTGAACATCTTTTATTTATTTATTTATTTTTAATAAACATAGTTTGATTCATCACTTTATTTGATTTTATCTTTTGTAATCATCACAGTAAATTCTAGGATTTTTTTAGATTTTAGAGATATATATTTTAATTACGTTTTTATATAATTGTTGTTTTATGCAGTTATACAAATTATTTTCCTTTTTCTTTCTTGGTGATTAGTCAATTCAATCACAATTGTTTTTGCATATTTTTGCCTTCTGCACTCACCACTACTACTCAGGGATGAAAGATTCTTAGCTCGGAATAGTCAAAATAAGAAAAGAGTGAATCAGAAAGGGTATCTCCTCTACTCGTACACCGGGAAAGTAAAATTAATACAGGGAAAAATTATTATTTTTTTCCTAATTGAGGAAGATTGGGCCGTGAGATTTAATCGCAAAAGTAAAGTGAATCAAATAGGTTTGTAAAAATTATGTAGGGTCTTGGTATGACACGTGGTGGGTTATTATTAGAGGATATTTTTTTACACAAGAGGTATCAAATAACTGTTGAAGTTAAAAATAGGTAGTACAAATTGTTTTGTGTAAATCTACTCTAACACGTCAGTTTTAGACAAAAATATATACACTAATGCTGGAGATGCTCTAAGTGTTTGGTGACACATTATAATAAATATTTTTTATAATTAAATTATTTTTTAATTTATTTTGTAACAATATTTTTGTAAACATTTATATTACTCATTAATATTATTTGATAATAACAACTTTATTAAGGAATAAGTGTAATTATCTTTATAAAAATAAAAATAATATAATTGATTAATGAAAAATAATTGCCTAAAATACTCTATCTCTCTGCTCACAATACAATTTTA
>JAOTQH010238485.1:0-12964 GCA_025631255.1 Cornus kousa
GACAAAAGTGTAATTTATTTTATGGACACACATTCAAATATTCAATAGGTTCTTATCTATTTATATGACAATTTACCATTCGAAAAAAGGATTCCCAAGTTTTTCTGATTGTTTCAAACTCGAATACTTTCTATTGAACATACATTTTATTATTCTAACTGACTGAAGTCATCATGATATTGAATTCTAAACTTTTTCACTTTTATTTAACATAATTTATTTATCCTCTTTGATGTACACATAAATTGTATCCATTATTTTCAACATGGATAAAATCTAGTGTTAAAATAATATTAATAGATTGATTCAGCAAAAAAAAAAAAAAAAAAAAAAAAAAACCAACTCAAAAAATATATTCCGAAAAACAAAGTAGAACCAAAAATAAAAATAAAAAATTCACCATTAGATTTTCATTTTAGCACCAAGAATTTTAGTCTTAACAGGGAAGGATAATTAGGTATCCAAAATTGTAAGAATAAAATACTGTGTAGTGTAGGGACTCTCTTGTAATTTTGTTTGAAGAGAAAAATTAGGTGGAGCATTGAGGCCAATTGTGCAGCTCCAATATTTGCTAAGAATATATTAGATATTCTGTCGGCAACTCAATATAATTTGAGGTCCTATAACTGTGTAAAGGAGAAAAATTCCATGGTTAGGGAGAAAGGTTCCCTTCAATTATTAAGAAAATAAGATTCCAACAAGATATGAAATACAATCAATCAACATAACCAAAAAAAATTATTGTAGATGTTAGCTGGTTCAAATTTATTGGCTCATTGATGTGTGGTCAATAGAACAAAAACAACGAGTTATAAAAGGTGCGTCAGAAAACCATTTGGCAATTGAATGAATGGTGTGTACATGGCTGTTAATTGTAGGGAAGGAAGAAAAGTTGAAAAATAAGTAAAAAGAGTTTGATTTTAAACGGTAACAGTACATTGAATGGAAATAATGGAGTTTGCCGCACATTTGATGGACTAAGGCGCTGGGACATTACGCATGAGTCATGGCTTACTTGTTATAGGTATGTGTAAATCCAAGATTTCTTCTCTCTCTACTTTTACAGAGTTTTTCTTACAATTTACAACAACCACCTCTCTTCATCTACTCTATGCCTATTTATAGGCAATTGCAAAGGCTAGTTGGGCTTTCGGCACTGGGCCTTACATATGGTGGATCTGACTTCTTCTGTTGGGTTTCCAGGGCTCGGCCCAGTTGATAGTTTAATTATAGGGGTTGGGTCCAGCTGGCCGACCCGATGATGTCTTCGCGGGTCATATTCGGCCCGTGCCGGTTCCGGAACTCTCAGTATGTCTATATTGGATTCTCCACTTTCTCTAATTTGGGAAAATAAAAACGAACTAGAATGTTCAAACTTAGACATCATTTATGTAACATCATCATCTACAATAATTTGTTGCACTAGCAATTTAAACCAAGACACAAAATTCTCTCCACTAGAGGTATCCCGTTTTGCCTTTGACTATATTGCATTTCATATCTGGTCGATGTGTGATATTAGATGGATTAATATTATGACCATATTGCATTTCATATCTGGTCGAAGTGTGATATTAGACGGATTAATATTACACAGTTTAATTTTGTAACCGAATAAAATATATTTTTTACCTAAAGAAAAAATATTCTTTAACCAGGATGATATCCAATGCGCCAGTTAGCCTAAGCCTCCTAGCCTTAATTGAAAATACTGTAATGTAAAGCAATTCAAGCTCTATCACACGAACTCGAGTCTCGGCGAACTTTATATATATGTGGTACATTATGTGTTTTTGCTTAGAGTATCGAAAAACTTTAGATGGATCACCAACCAGCAACACTCCCACCTCACATACTCTTGTTTCCCCAGCCCCTTCAGGGCCATGTGAACTCCATGCTGAAGCTAGCCGAGCTTCTCTGCCTTCGAGACCTCCATGTCACCATGCTCATCTCGGACTACTGCCACAATCGCCTGCTATGCTACGACAATATCCAATCTGGCTCCCTTCTCCATCCTGCATTTTGCTTCAAAGCCATACCGGATGGCCTTTCTGAATACCATCCACGTGTGGGTGAACGAGTTTTGGAAGTTATGCCTTCTGATGTACCAGGACCCCTTTTTAGGGAGTTGATGTCATCCACTGATTTCCTTGGCTTTGAAACCCGAGGCCTGTGACGTGCATCATAGCAGACGGGATCTTGGGTTTTGCAAGTGATTTTGCTTTAGAAAAGGGAATACCAGTCATTTATTTCCACACCGTCAGTGCTTCCTCCTATTGGCATTCTTTCTATATTTTTCAGCTCATTGAAGCAGATGAAATTCCCTTCAAAGGTATGTTCTTTTGCCCCTACTCTTGTTTTCTTTCTTTAATGAGAAAATTTTCTTTAAGTGACTAACCAACATTATCACATATATATGTAGATACCTGTTTCTCGTCAGTCATGGAATAGTCAAAAAGGTTCTGGGAATATATCACTAAACAATATGAGGAATGTAGAAAGGTGATTGACTCCGAGCAAGAATTTGTATTCAAACACTACAGAGAGGATATGGCTGGGGTGGCTGACTTGGGAATATACTGGAAAGAGGCAAGGGTGTTTACACCAAGAGTAGAGTCTGGGGACACAGACGAACAGACATTTGCCTTGGTGGTGCTACCAGGCTACTTGCCTGGGCGATTTGAGTTGGGCGATGTACTAAAGGTTTATAATCCAAGTCGTGTACCAAGGCAGTTTGGGTATGATCAAGGTGTCCCAAGAAAGTGTGAGCTAGTGGAAAAATACAAAAGGGTTGGAGGAGACCCTCTTTCGATTTAGTGTGTTGTATGACCTGGCCGAAGAGAATGTTGGCAGTATCGTGATTCCGTCACGAAATCACCAAGAGGATATTACAGGAGGCTATAGGCGATACTGGATGGATTGTTTGGGAGCATTCCGGATGTTCCATTTGCAGATCCCGCATCCATACATTCTAGTGCCTGTGTACAAAGATGATATCTCTCTTCGCATACCTAGGCCAGGGGTGCGAGGCCATAGGTCAATAATAGCTCTGTTAGCCTCGGAGATTGGTGACGTGGCGTATGACACCGTACCTGAGGTTTTTGTGCCTGCCACATCAGTCAAGCCAAGGGTTGCCAGAGGGGTAGCGAGGGAGGCTTCTACTGAGCCTAAGAAGAAAATTGGATAAGTATCAGATGATAGTGAAGAATCAGTTGCTACCCTGAGGCGGCGAAAGTGGAAGGCCTCGGTAATCAACATATCAGAGGATGAGGAGTCGACGGGAAAAATAGAGGAGGTGGTGGAACTAAGTGATGATGGTCCTCCGAGTGGTGAAAATATGGCAGAATCGACCGGGGGGAATGTGTCTAGCTCCGGGGATAAGTTTAGTGGGAATGTGGGGGCGGCGTTAGTGGCCCAAAGCTCAAAGAGAGAGATCATGAGGTGTTTGATAATAGCTGAGAGATCTCTTCCTCTAATTCATACAGCGATGGGTAAGTGTTGGATAGCCAATAATGCTTCGAGTTCCTGTTTTTTGATGCTGGTCCTCACGATTCGATTTATGTGTTGCAGGGTATCAGCCACAGAGGTTAAGGAAAGCGCGAGTGACGATCCTACGTATGCCACAGGTAGAGGAGCCCTCTGTACCAAGGGTGCCGATGCCAAGGCTGCTATTACAGTATCCGGCGGATGAGGCTGCTATGACGAAGGAGGAAGAAATGGTGGAAGAATAGGCCTCGAGGGACACCGTGAGGTTGGAGGACATAGAGGCTGAGGTGCAGGTGGGTCAGCATGGGGTAGAAGTGTTACAACCACAATTTTCCTTGGAAGGCTCTAATAACACACTGAATAGGCGAGCGTCTAATGTGGAGGTTGAAAGTGGAAAGAACAGTGCGATTGGTGAGGTGTCCATAAAGAAAGGAGGCAACAGTTGGAAGAAACCAATCAAGCATTAATGGCCATGGAAATAATAGAGGCTACCTGGCGAGGGGTTATGATTGGGGCACGCTATATTCCGTTGCTAAAGGCAGTGAGTCGAGCACAGCTGGCGACGGTAGAGGCAATTGGAGGAAAACATCCTGTGTTTCAGCGCTTTGGGTACAATGCCTTAGGGCGAGTGCTCGAGATTTTTGCTATGGTGGCACGGGGAGAAGGGTCTGAAGACCTGATACAGGAAGCCCATGAGATGATCGACCTGCTAAAAGATAGGGTGGAGATAGAATGGCTGAATGTGAGATTGGAGGCCTGCGAGCGATGTAACGACCCACTCCACCACATGTATGATATTATCCGCTTTGGGCCTGAGCCTGTACGACTTTACCCCAAAAGGCCTCATACCAATTAGAGTGATACACCTACATATAAGCACTACATATTTTCTTTACCCAGGCGATGTGGGACTATGCACCTGTAGCTTGCCAGTGTGGTAGCCTGATAGTGTCTCGCACCCACCCACGACACACCAGCCCACAAGGTCATCACAAGCGAGTGGTGGGACAAGCCTTCCTAGCCCAACAGATGGCAGAATTAGATGCTAAAATTACGAGGGACAGGCATATGATGGAAGAGATTCAGGCTTGCCTTGCAGTGGCAAAGTAAGAGCGGGCTCTTGTAAAAGAAACATATAACGAGCTTGGTGGTGATAAAATGATTTCGCTATCTTATACATATGCTAGTGATAGCGAGTGAATGACCAGCAGGTCCATTATGTATTATCTGTGTTGTTTTATGATTGAATAAAATCGAGCATTTGTATAAACATAAGATGGGAGATGTGATATCAAATAGACATGTATTATTATTGATAGTGAAATAACTCAAGTACAGAAAGAAACTAACTGTGATAAAGCTTTAACCAACTAGAATTTATAGGTTCAGTCTTGCGCCCATCACCCTGTAGTAGGCAGTATCCACTGGGTTAGACCTCGATGATAATAAAGGGTTCTTTCCATTTGGGGTGAACTTTGGGGTAGAGGTGTTGTGCATAATGTGTTTGGCAGCTTTGAAAACAAGGTCGCCTACCTGGAATGTACGAGGTCGTACATGTTTGTTGTAAGCTTTAGCCAAGGTGTGTTAATAAACTTTGAGATGCTGCCTTGCTAACTCTCGTCGCTTATCCAAAGCCTCGAGATAAGTGAAATGATCAACCTTACTACGGGCTGCTAAGGCAGCAGCAGGGATGGCAATCTCGACCAGGGGAATAACTTTTATTCTATAGAGGAGGGAAAAAGGAGTTTGGCCTGTTGCGCACTTCTTAGAGGTTCAATGGGCCCAAAGAGCTAACGGCAATTGATCAACTCAAGTAGATTTGTGCTCGGTGACCGTGCGACTGAGTATTTTAGGAAGAGATTTGGTGGTTGCTTCAGCCTGGCCATTGCCTTTGGGATAGTAAGCAGAAGATCGACGCTGCGTAATGTTATATTGCTAAAAGAGCTGAGCAACCCGAGAATTAATAAAAAGGGTGCTATTATATGATAGGATAATCGCTGGGATGCCGAAGCGGCAAATAATGTGTTCACGAATAAAGGCTATAACAGCGATGCCTGGGGCATATCGCAAAGGGATAGCTTTGACCCATTTGGAGAAAAAAATCTGTAGCCGTGAGGATCCAATACATTTGACGGACCGTTGGGTTGATTGGGCCAATGAGATTCAGACCCCAAATGTGAAAGGGCCAAGGGGCGATAAGAGGATGAAGCACAGTGGGCGGGGTATGGATCTGTTGAAGATGGAATTGACATGGTTTGCATTATTGAACTAGTGTCTTGGCGTCACGTTCCATGGTTGGCCAATAGAGCCCTTCATGGACTAAGTGTTGAAATAATTTGTAGGCACCTTGGAGCTCGACGGAGTGGGCTTGGTGGAGTGCCTCGTAGATTTTGGCACCAGCAAGGCATCGCAAGAGGTTCCCTTCACGAGAGAGGCGAAACAATCGACCATCACAGATTTAGAAGTATGGCGCTTGGTGTTTGAGTTTGGCGGCTAAGGTTGGATCATTGGGTAATGGCCGTATTGAAGGTAGAGGATAAAGGGAGTGCGCTAATCAGGCAGTTCAAGCTCGAGGACCTCAGCTGTATCGGGGCATTTCTGGTAGGCGACACATGCGCACTGCAACGCAGCTGCCTGACTTGACATTTGAGGCCAGTAATAACCTTGTCACTAGAGCTGTCGATAAAGGGCGATATCGGTAGTGGCACAGTGTTGTTGATGAACTCGGTGGAGAACTTTATTGGCCTCTGTATCCTCAGGCAGTGACTAAGGTGCCCGGAGGGGGATCGATGATAGAGGAATCCTTGAATCAGATAAAAGCTTTTGAGCTGAGGAAGAGGCAAGGAGCCCATGAAGGTCTGCATTTGATCGATAATTGGATGGGGCCAATCAGTAAAGTCTTCGGGAGGAAGAAGATTGGCGATGACAGGTTATGTTTGTTTATAAATGGTGATCTGTTAGGCATCGCTGGAGATATCGAGTTTGGATGCGAGCGTGGCAAGAGCATCAGGGTATCGATTGGCAGATCGAGGGATATGAGCAAGGCGAACGGTGGTGAACCGAGAGAGAAGCTTTTGAATGATTTTACAGTACGAGGCTAGGGAGGGCTCAACTTAGAGTCACCATCGATACATAACCGGAAGATTCGTCTGTCGAGTGCTGTTAAGAGCCCGAGGATGAGTACTTCATATTCGGCTTCATTGTTGGTGCATTTGAAGTCGAGCTTGACAGCAGTGATGGAGGTGAGGGTTGGGCAGGAGAGCACAATGCATGTGCCTCCGCCTTGTGCTGTGGAAGAACCATCGAAAGATAAGTGTCATTCCTAGGGTTGCTCAAGGGAGGCAACCTGTAGATCATCGAGGGGCAACTGCTCATCCATAGGTTCGTAAGCTTCATTAGGGAATTGAGTGAGCAAATCTATGAGAGCTTGACTTTTGATGGCCTGATAAGTGATGTCGAATTCGACGAGAGAGAGGAGCCATCGTGCAGCCTTGCTCGTGAGCATAGGTTTGGAGAAAAGATGCCTGTAGGGATTGCATTTGGTGAGGAGAATGATGCGATGAGTAAGAAAATAGTGCCAGAACTTATGCGCTGTAAAGACCAAGGTGAGGCAATGTCTTTCAATAAGGGAGGACCGCTCTTTGGCATCACGGATCAGGCAACTAATGTAATAGACTGGGTGCTCTTGATTATTGACCTTTTGTGTGAGCAGTGCCCTTATGGATCGAGGGGTTGATGTAATGTACAAGAAAAGGGGCTGGTCTTTTTGTGGAGCATGTATGATCTGTGGGGACAGTAGCACGTGCTTAATCCGCTCGAAGGCCGCCTGATGAATGTCTGTCCAAAAGAACTTCGTTTTCCCTTTGACAAGGGTGCTAAAGGCATAAGTTGCTTCGGTGAAGGCTAGCAGGAATCAGCGAAGATAAGAAACCTTACCCAAGAAGCTTTTTAGTTGTTTGGAGGTCGTTGGAGAAGGCATGTCTAGGATTGCTTTGGATTTGGCTGGATCTACTTCAATACCCTGGCGAGTGACCATGAAACCCAAGAATTTGCCATGGTTGACACCAAAAGCACATTTGAGGGGATTCATTTTGAGATTATATTGGCGGCAATGCTCAAACACTTGGCGTTGGTCATGGAGATGGTTGGCTGCTTGCTTGGACTTGATGACCAAATTGTCCACATAGTTTTCAGGATTGTGATGGAGCAAATCATGGAAAATAGCAGTCATGGCGCGCTGGTAGGTGGCACCTGCATTTTTTAAACCAAAAGGCATGACAGTATAGTAGAAATTGCCAAGAGGGGTTCAGAAGGCCATCTTTTCTGCATCACCCTCATCCATCTGAATCTAATTATAACCACTAAAGCATCCATGAAAGAGAACATTTTGTGGCCTGCAGTGCCATCAACTAGAGTATCGATAATAGGCAAGGGGAAGTCATCCTTTGGGCAAGCCTTGTTAAGATCTCTGAAATTAACGCACACCCTTATTTGGCCATTCTTCTTCTGCACAGGGACAATGTTGGCTAACCACGTAGGGTGAATGATAGGCTTGATAAAACCAGCCGTTAACAACTTTTGGACCTCATCTTTGATTTGCAGCTTAAGTTCTGGCCAAAAAGTTCATGAGTCTTGCTTAACCGGTCAAAAGTTGGGTAAGATGTTGAGGTGGTAGGAGACTAATGAAGGGTGAAGCCCCGGCATCTCAATGTATGTCCAGGCAAAAACATCGCGAAATTTCTGCAAAAGAGAGACAAGATGAGAACGATCTTGAGAGTTGAGTGTGCCCGAGAGGAACGTAGTGCGAGGCTGCTCATTGGGATGGGCAAGATTAACTTTAACAAGGTCCGGCAATGGTGCTTTCTCAAGGATCCGAGGCTGGTACTCTGGGGCCAGTAGAGTAAACCTTCGCTGACCCCGGGCACCGTCATAAACGATAGATAACACAACCACTGGGGAGACGGACGAGCATACATTCGTGTGGGGCATTGATGTTTTGAACTGGAGATCGTGGGTGGAATATGCCTTTTTGGGCATCAGCCCAGGTGGGTAAGGGGGTGCTGATAATGGTGGCGCTGTAGTCTTGTGCGTAGTCATCAAGTTCGTTGAAGAACAATGCGTCAGTGTAGTGAGCCTCGAAGGTTGCAAAGGGACGATCTGAGCAAGGGACCGCGACAACCTTGTTGTTCTAAATACCTTTAAAACATTGATGGTAAGTGGAAGGGACAATACCAAAGCGGTGCATCCATGCTTGCCCAAGAAGGATATAATAGGATGTGTCACTATTAATGACATGGAACTTCGTGGAGGCTTAGAATTTGTTAACGGCCAGATCAATATTAACATAGCCCATTATGCGGCGAAGATCATTGCCAAATCATGTAACCTCGATTGGCCCTTTTTTCAGACAATCCTCAGAGATGCCTGCTTTACGAAAAGTAGAGAGAGGCGTGACATTGATGAAGGAACCGTTGTCAAGAAAAGCGCGCTTGAACTCCACCCCCTTGATGGAAGCTAGCACATATAGTGGTCAATTTTGGGTACCTTGGCTCTGTTTGTCAGCATCAGAGAAGGATAAGGTCTTTTTTAGTCCACTGGTATTGGGTTTGGCAGAGGTGACCAAAGGACACACATTAATTTCTGAAGAAGGTTCTACATCATGGCCTGAGTTTGTTTCTACGAGCTCATTATAGCAGGTGATAACAGCCACACGATAGTCAGGGTATGGGAATCTATGGACATCTTTGGGAGGGGTGACCTTAAGATCACCAGTTGCTATTCGTCGTTGAAAGAAACGACGCAAGACCCAGCAGTTAATGGTGGGATGAGTGACACTCAGTAGTAAACGCAGAAATCAGTATTACCTCTATCTGCTAGGGTGGGCTCGCGACGCGGAGTGGGTAAAATAACAACACCGTCCTTGACCCATTGGGCGAGTGTACTCTTGACTTCCTTAATACGGATGGGGAAAGGTAGTGGCTCTTTGCATGTTAGCTTAGATTGGGGCCAGTCAAACCGCTTTCGTGGGCGCTCTTTAATGGTTGCTGCAGGTGTAGGCCTATGGTTGGCAGCTTTTGGAACCTCGATCTTGGGAGAATCATACTTTGGAGACTCGTAATTAGAAGCAACAGGCTTGAAGTCTTTGAGATTTCTGGCCGTAATTTTGAGTTCCCCAAAACTTGCAATCCTCAAGTTGACAAGGTGGAGCTTATAAACCTGTAACATGCCCTGTATGCAAATATCAACCAGGTCTATCTTATTACTACTTTCGAAGCACTCACTTACACGATCACTGAACCGGTTGATAAAGCGAAGACATCCTCACTGTCCTCTTGAGACTCCTTTATAAGAGACAGGGTAGTGACACGTTCCTTAGCCTGGAAGAACTTGGTGAGGAAGTGATCCTTGAGCTACTCCCAAGTGCTGATAGAGTCTGGCTCGAGATTAAAATACCAACGGTATGCACAGTCGGCTAAGGACTTGGAGAACTCTCGTAAACGGAGCACATGATTATCACCAAAATGACCCAAAGCCTTGACGAAACGCATGACATGCTCCCTAGGATCTCCAATCTTGCCATTAAATTGTGGGAATTTGGGGACCAAATATCCCTGTGGGTATGGGGTCTGTGCAATGGCACAGGAGTAAGAAGGCTCACTGCCAAAGTCCAAAGCACGAGAGGTTGGTGTGCCTTTCTAGAAGAGATCGCGCACCTCAGAGCATGTGAATACCTCTTTTGGGGGCAGAATAAGAGTAAGAAGGGGGAAAGCGATGTGCCTTGTGGTTCATCTGAGCATAAGTAGGCGGGGAACAAAACATGGGTTCTTTGTCTCGAGATGGAAAGGTATGAGGAGCCTCAGGGGTCACCTATAGTGCAGGGTTGTAGGACTCTAGAGTGGGCTGTGATAAAAGGTCTGCACTATGATCTCGGCCCCTTGGCGACCTCATGGTTTATTGCTCACACTATAGGGGTAAAGTCATTCCAACTGGAATGGGAGTAGTAAATGCCATCTGAGTCGCTGGAGGGAGCTTCGTCTGAATTGTGACTGCTGTCGTCAAAACTCGCTTGTCAAGAACATGGAGAACTTCTTCAAACCTTTCCATCCGGGTCATCAGCTGCTAGTTTATATTCTGCATGGCCTCCAGAACAGTGTCAATGCTAGATCTATGTCTGGATCTTGAGGAATGAGACTTGGTGCTAGTAGCCCTAGTGCTAACAGCTTTGGTGCTGGTAGCTTTGGCACTGGTGGCCTTGACGGTGGTGGCTCCGACAGCAGACACCTCCCCCTGTGCCGGAGGAGGAACCTCATTTGGATTCATCGTCTTGCTAAGATAATCCCCAGCAGAGTCGCCAAATATAGATACCTGTTTCTCGTCAGTCATGGAATAGTCAAAAAGGTTCTGGGAATATATCACTAAACAATATGAGGAATGCAGAAAGGTGAAAGAAGGGAAAGAAAACTAGTCTAGTGAAAGGATTGAAGTAATGGTAGGGAAGAAGCTGCCGTCGGTTCCTCCTCTTTTCTTTTGTCACTACCTCCTTTTTATAGCCTTAGGTCATTCAAGTGGTACACTGTTGGGCCTCCATCTGAGAACAGGTCAGGGTCGTGCCTTTTTGTGTCACGTTGCCCTAATCTTTACATTCCTGGAGTTGCTGCCAAGTGTACCTTTCCTATTGAATGATCTAAAAATGGCAGGCTATAAAGGCAATTATACTATTCCAGTTGTCTTTTATTCTTATCCTTAAACTGGGCCTTGCCTCAGTGGGCAAGACATTACTAATTTGCTATCCTCCATTCCAAAATCCTTTCTGTATCCTATTGTCACTTGAAGAGCCCTACCATAACTCTTCGTTGCTCGGGTCGAGGTTCAAAGCCCGTCAATCAACGGTTTATGCCTACATCGAATTGAGGATCGAGGCTCGTCAATCGATGGTTTGTGGCTAAGTCAGATTGAGGTTCAAGGCCTGTCGATCGACAGTTTGTGAAGAGGTCGTATCGAGGTTCAAGGCCCATCGATCGATAATTTGTGAAGAGGTCAGATCGAGGTTCAAGGCCCGTCGATTGATAATTTTGTGAAGAGGTCAGATTGAGGTTCAAGGCCCGTCGATCGACAACTTGTGAAGAGGTCGGATCGAGGTTCAAGGCCCGTCGATCGACAATTTTGTGAAGAGGTCGAATCGAGGTTCAAGGTTTTTTGATCGACAATTTGTGAAGAGGTCGGATCGAGGTTCAAGGCCTGTCGATCGACAATTTGTGAAGAGGTCGGATCGAGGTTCAAAGCCCGTTTGTGAAGAGGTCGGATCGAGGTTCAAGACCCGTCGATCGACAATTTTGTGAAGAGGACGGATCGAGGTTCAAGGCCCATCGACCGAATGTTGGGTCAAAGGTTTAAGGCCCAGCAGTCGACTATTATACGTCTTGCTGAAGTGGACTTTGTCAAAGTGTTGACCGTTTGACTTGACCCTTGGTGACGTGGCTGAACCACATCCACAATATATATATGTTGCTGCTTTATCTTCTTGTATATGCATTCAGGAAATGGCATGGCCTTACCTGTAACAAGTGTCCCGGGCATAGAAGGCCTTCTCCGGAGACGTGATCTCCCTAGTTTTTTCCGTGCCAATGATATCAATAACCTGCATATCCAAATGACAAAGAGTAGAAGTAGAAAAGAGCTTCTAGCCCATGTCGTCATAAAGAACACCTTTGATGACTTAGAAGGACCCGTACTCTCTCAGACGCGCACCCACTTCCCCAATATATACAACATCGGACCACTGCATGCTCACCGGAGAACCAGACTCAGTGTTGAGACAATTTCAACCACCTCCGATAGTTTCTAGGGAGAAGACCGAAAATACTTGACGTGGCTGGATTCACAGCCGTCCAAATCTGTCATCTATGTGAGCTTCGGAAGTATCACTATCATAACAAGGGAGCAACACATGGAGTTCTGGTACGGCTTGGTGAATAGTGGGCAATGATTCTTGTGGGTCATACGGCCGGACTTTATTGCTGCCGGCAAAGATGAGGAGAGTCAAATTCTGGGGGACCTGGAGGAAGGTAAGAGAGAAAGAGGTTACATGGTGGATTGGGCCCCACAGGAAGAGGTGTTGGCGCACTATGCTATTGGTGGATTTCTGACCCAAAGTGGGTGGAATTCAACTTTGGAGAGTATAACTGTCGGAGTGCCGATGATATGCTGGCCTTACTTTGCAGGAACGAGCATGATTGAGAAGATTAGTGAGTGAGGTTTGGAAGCTTGGTTTGGACATGAAAGATACGTGTGATCGAGTCATGATTGAGAAGATGGTTAGAGATGTAATGGAAGTGAGGAAGGAGCAGTTCCAGGAACGAGCGAATTAGAGGGTAAAGAAGGCCAAACGAGCTGTGAGTGAAGGTGGATCATCTTACTGTAATTTGAATAGTCTAATTCAGGACAGAAAATCAATGATTGTGTGAGCATACATATAATG
>JAOTQH010238514.1:0-12961 GCA_025631255.1 Cornus kousa
CCACCTTATCTTTCTTATTGATGGAAAAAAAGTCTTCTCGAACTGTCTTGAGATGTGAAATCATGAAGTGTTGAATGGGTAAATGAATATTTTGTGAATTTTATAACAGCATGGGGCATTTTTACTCGTGACTATCACTCATATATATGAATAAAGATGACACTAGCATTTATATCTTTTCCATCTTTCATTTCATTTTAGTTGTTTTAGACACAATTGTTTATTTAAAATCATTTGATTAACTTAAGATGTTGGAGTAAACTGAAATTACTACCCTCTCTAAAATTTAATCTTTTGAACTGAAATTACTCCTCTCTAAAATTTAATCTTTTGTTCAGGTATTAGTAATAAAAAAATTTAGATCAGAAGAAAGAAAATATTTTACAATCACACTATTTGCATCGATAAGAATACATTGCCCAAATTATTAAAGAAAAAAAATGAAATTATAATATTCTCTAAAATGTAATATGTGGGAATAATTTGAATCAGTTAGATACATCAATTTTATACTATACAAATGTTTAATACATTTCAGAATAGTTTAATTTGAATTAATTGTCATGCGTAGTAAATTTGCTTATAAATAGTTTGTTGAATGTAGTTCTTTGTAGGATGAGGAGATTGTTCACGTAAGTCAAGAAACCTGAAATCAGTATTCAAGTGGAGATCTAAGCAATACAAGGGATTCTTTTAGAATAAAGATTAAGAAAGGAAAGGCCGACCTCGATACCCAATGAAATCGAGCTCGACAGTAAGTGGTGGTTAATGTGGTTGTGTTCCTTAAAGGCTGATTAATGCCCTTATTTATAGTGCTCACTCCATCGGTCAATGGCTTTTAGTCTTTCGGGTGAGCCCGCTCTCATCCAAGGGTTTGAGGGTCTCTCCTCCTGAAAGATGGGACATTGACGGATGGACCACGGCTTTTTGCCCCCGGTCCAAAGAGGTAATGGCGCTCCTTAATTAATTCAGATCTTGTCAAACATCTTTCGTAATTAATGCACTCTTTATCACTCTAAGCTCGAGCTCGGGTACTGAATATCCTTTCCCCCTTGTATTGGCCTCAAATTGAGGCGATGCCTTGGATCTCAGCTACCTATTCACATGTCCTCAGATTCCCGAAAGTCAGAATGGGGAAAGAGCCTCCCTCGAGGTTCCGCCTTCTTGGCCTCGCAAGACTCTATACTGACTTTATCCCTAGAGGTCCCTATAGCCAAAAAGGGAGGTCGAGAGTAGGACGTCAGAGGTCGCCCTTGCAGAAAGCGACCTCGGGAAGGAGGGGTGGATGAACCCATCCGATTGGAACGGGGTGCGTCAATAGGAGAGGAAGAGTAGCGACCCCTTCCTCGGCCAGTGAGTTCAGTTATAGGACAAGTAACTCGAGGATACTTAGTCCTTTTGTGGGCACGCCAAGTAAGCACTAGCCAAGTGTACTCATTTTCAGAGGTGACGCCACTCGAGCAGCAATCGCGGTGCAGTTATCAACATAGTTTAAATATACTCCAGAATGTATCTGACTAGACATAAACTGATGAATGTTAACATATAGAGGAAGAAGATAAAATATAAGAATAGAAAAAAAAATAAATAAATAACATATCTGTCTGTCTACTTTGGTTGAACATACCAATTTCAGAAACGTAGAGATTCTCAATTCAATATTAACAAAATCATATATATTTCAATTATTTGAAATGAGTTACAAGAATTCTTTTTTGTTATTTTAATATACTCACACACAATCTTAGTTAAAACACTCTTACATTTCTTTATAATCTCTATTCATATTACTCACACACATACACTTTACTCCTTTGAATACTCAAATTCTTACCATTCATTTTAAAAGATACAGGAGATACCACTGGAGTAGTGCCCCATCCATGTTTTGACATACCGAGTATCCTGACATGTATCCTACCTTCAGTCCATGTCATTTGATCATTAAGCATACCTTTAAGCAGTGCTTAGAAAAAAAATGTAAAAAAGTGATAGGAAAGACTACATATTAGACCGTCTGCATTGATCTGAACATACCAATTTTTAAAATATAGAGATTCTCCATTCAAATTGACAAAATCATTTTTTTTTTTAATTATTTAAAATTAGTTACATACATAAATTTAAAGGACAAACTTAATGCACCTTCTGTTATTGCGGGGTTTGGGGAGGGTCACATGTACGAATGACTATCAATTTAAGTATAACATTTCTATTTATGTTAATTTTGGATTGTTTGCATTGATATGGGCATACCAATTTAAAAAAGGACAAAGTGAGAAAAATAGTCATAATATTTAATTTTTGGGCAAATATCACCACTAAGGTATTTTTGGGTATATAAGTGCGTTAAAATTGAAAAAATAATCAAAGAAAGTTTGAAGTCATTGTTTGATTACAAATTTAGTTACGTACATTGCACATGATATTTTAAAGATATAAAATGCTGAAAATACCAATGTCCTGATATATAAGAAGGAAAAAAAATAAATAAATAAAAGAAGAAAAAGAGACACTTTAGTCATTTCACATCTAATTATTATTTTTATTTAGTTATAGAGGGACACTTTAGTCTTTTCAATATTCAGGCTCCTTATTTGCTCAAAAATAGATAATTAGGGATTTTTCAGAAAGTATAAGGACTTACACATTCTATATACATACCATAAGGGTGTTTTACGCTCGCAACACTTTAAAGAATATAGAGATTCTCCATTCAATTTAACAAAAAGCAATTTTTTGTCTTTCAATTATTTGAAACCAGTTAAATAAATTAATATAGCAAACCTAACGCAATTACAACCATTGCGAGTTTTGGGGAGGGTTGCATGTATGAATGACCACCAATTTAATACTCCGTTTGATAGAAAGAAAGAAAATTTGATGTAAGGGAGAGAAAAAGAGATGTGTGAGACATCACAGAGAATAGATTATATCATTCCCTCTTTTTGTTTGGTTAAATGGACGAGAAAAGAATGAAATTACCTTCGCGTCTTCCATCCATATTTAGGGGAATGAAAATTTGTGAAGAATTTTCTTTTCTCCCTTTATCTCCACTCTACTAAACGAAGAAGTTCGTTTATTTCTTCATATTTATGTTCATTTTGGACTTCCCATTCTTTTAAGTGGCATGACCCCCTACCTCCTTAATTAGATAAGCAAGGATTTAAGTTCTAAGTGGAACAAATGAGTGTGTGTTACCATAAAAAAAAAAAAAAGGTTAATCAATGTTATTTTTAGTTAATGGCACATAGATTAGAAAAGCATAGAGAATCATTTTAAGATTTACCAATTGAAGAAGATGGGACCTGAGCCAGCCAAGAAAGAAAGATTTAAGATTAGGATGGGTTGTTCATAAGAGTATTGAGAGTGAGGATGGTTTCAACTTTAAATTCAGCACAATCTTGTGTTAGCAAGAAATAAAGCAAGGGAGGGGGACCAAACTAGGGCATCATCACCTCCAATGCCATTAACCACAGACCTCATTCATTGTGTTCCTTTGTGGGCCTCTCTTTATTTTTCTTTTACCCTATGTATTTATTTATTTATTTTTAAGTGGCCAACATAACGTCTTAATGCATCATTTGAGCCAAACCAATGATTCAAATTTTAGTACCTTGGTCCCACAAGACACTACATTAACTTTATTATTTATCACTAACACAAGATTAACTGCATTGGTCCTTGATTAACCCTAATTTTTCTCATACAAATACATGATCATATTAAGAACTTAGGCCCCGTTTAGTATGTGTTATGTTTTTGGTGTTATTATTTTTGTCAGGTAATGTAACAGTGAATGGTGAAAAAAATGTGTTTGATAAAAATTGTTTTATTTTGTACGGTGCCAAAACGTTTCGTGAAGAGTGACCAAAAATTGAAACAACAATTTTGTATTTTTATATGTTTCTGCAATATAGCGTCTGATACTGTAGCGATGAACAGTAAATTTTATTTTTTAAAATCTATATAAATGACATTTTTAAACTAACCATTATATTTTTTTTAACTTTCAACCGTTTTTTACCAAATATGTTTTTATATTTTTATTTTTAAAAATCTTACAACAAATGAATATTATTGTGAAAAATAAAAAAGTACAAAAAAGGCCTTAGTAATTGGATTTTTATGCCTTGTTTGCAAGACCATAACTTTGAACCCAGATCATCTTTCACTATAATGACCACAAGTTAGTATCAGAGTATCCACCCAAAGTAGCTATGGTAGATCCTAATTGAAGACATTATTTCACGTACAGTGACTTTTATACTCAAACTCTTCTATTAATTATTGCTAGTTCGAGTTTTTAGCATTACCTCAAGCAATGATCTTTTCCTTCAATTATGGATAAATAAATAAATAAATAAAAATCCACTTATTTGAATCAAGAGAGGGTGAATTTTAACATAATGGTAAAATTATTTCATCGTGACTTCAAAATTATGTATTCAAAATAAGAAAATAATTGTAAAAAAGATAAAGCTGTGTACATCTAATCCTCTTTACATGTAAATAATAATAATAATTAATAAAAAAAAAAAAAAGAAGTAAAACTACATACATCTACTACTCCTCGGATTCACAGCCAGAAGAGCTATTGCATTGAATTTGCCTGTTGTTCAAACCAAAAATATAAATAAAAATAGATGATGACTCGAACCAACAGAATCCTAAAAAGAATTTATTGTTTCAAATTAACTAATCAAATTTAACTATGCATGATCTTAAAATATCTATTAGAAAATTGGCAAAAACGAATTGGGTACTTGTGATCACCAACACTGCATCATAGTCTCTTAAATTTTACCATGGAGACATTCTCACGCTCACTGACACACACTGACTCTTGGATCGAACACAATTGCAATTTTATTTTTAATTTTTTTCTATATAAAGGCGCCGATCCTAGATAGACCTTGTCTGTGGGTCCTATTCCTTTTGACCAAAAGTGAAATCTATCCTCTCAATTTGTTCCTCTCCCCCCTTCTACAATTTCATAGTACTCACTCCAGCTACACAGATGTAAACCGTATTTTTGTAGTCAAGTATATAAACATACCCACCAATTTTAATCCAATTCACTACTTTTCTTATTCCTTCCCACGTTCCCTCCATTTTTTTTTAATATATATAACACAAAAGGAACATCTTTTTCAAAAGTTCACCACTGTCCTGCTTTGCACCAAAGAAATTCTCATCATACTAGTCACAATTCACACACTGTTTCTCTCTCCATCGCTCTATACTACCATACACACAACTCTCTCTAACCTGTGTTCCTGCAACTAGTTTTCTCCAATGGAGAGCAACCCATTACAGCTTTTCCTTCATCTCCCTCTCACACTAATCTTTCTGGCGTCTATTTCGGTTTTGGCAGCCGATCAGGAGGAGTTTTCGTCAATCAAAACTGATGCCGAGGCTCTTTTTATGTTCAAGAATATGATAGAGGAGGACCCGAATGGAGTCCTATCAGGGTGGCAGCTCAATACGAATCCATGCACTTGGCATGGAATTACATGCACTCTTGGACGAGTGACTCAACTCGATCTTAGCCAGTCTAATCTCGTTGGCAACATCTCTCTCTCTCCTTTTTCTTCTCTAGATATGTTAACTGTCCTGAATCTGTCTGCTAATTTGTTTACTGTAAATTCGACATCCTTGCTGCAACTCCCATATGGATTGAAGCAAGTTGAGCTATCATCCACTGGACTTGCAGGTCTGGTTCCGGAGAATTTCTTCACAAAGTGTCCCAATCTTGTTTATGTGAATCTTTCGCATAATAATCTAACCAGTTTCCTCCCTGAAAATCTTTTGTTCAGTTCTGACAAACTGCAGGTTCTTGACCTCTCTTCCAATAATATTTCTGGATCGATTTCGAATATGAAGATTGAGACCTGCAATTCCTTGTTGCACCTTGACCTGTCCGAAAACCATATAATCGATTCCATTCCCGTCTCCCTTTCCAACTGCACGAATATGAAAACTTTGAATTTGTCATACAATTTACTCACGGGGGACATCCCAAAATCTTTTGGCGAACTCAACAGTTTACAAAGATTAGATCTCAGTCGCAATTATCTCACTGGTTGGATTCCCTCAGAGTTGGGTTCTGCGTGTGATTCGCTTTTAGAACTCAAGCTGTCTAATAACAACTTTACAGGTTCAATTCCCACCTCTTTTTCATCATGTTCTTGGCTACAAGTTCTCGATTTGGCCAATAACAATATAACTGGTCCCTTTCCTGAATCTATCCTTCAGAACCTAGGATTGTTAGAGAGCTTGCTATTGAACAATAACAAGATCTCTGGAACATTTCCTGCTTCTATTTCATCTTGCAAGAAATTGCGGATAGTGGATTTCAGCTCCAATCAGCTTTCGGGGACCATCCCACCAGATATATGTCCAGGAGCCACTTCACTTGAAGAGCTAAGAGTCCCCGACAATTCTATTGTCGGACAAATCCCAGCTGAATTATCCCTATGTTCGCAGCTCAAGACGATTGATTTTAGCATAAACTACCTTAATGGCACAATTCCAGCTGAAATTGGGAAGCTTGAGAAACTGGAAAGGCTAATGGCCTGGTACAATGGCTTGGAAGGGGAAATACCAGCAGAGTTGGGGAAATGCGGGAATCTGAAGGATCTCATTCTCAACAATAACCACTTAACCGGTGAAATCCCAATCGAATTACTCAACTGCAGTAATCTTGAATGGATATCACTGACAAGCAATGGACTCACTGGCAAAATCCCACGGGAAATTGGTCTTTTGACAAGGCTAGCAGTCCTGCAACTAGCAAATAATAGTTTGAGTGGTGAGTTGCCAAGAGAGCTAGCAAATTGCAGCAGCTTGGTTTGGCTAGACTTGAATAGCAATCGGCTTACTGGGGAGATCCCACCTCGACTCGGCAGGCAGCTTGGAGCGAAAGCCTTGAGTGGAATTCTTTCAGGCAACACTTTGGTGTTTGTGCGGAATGTGGGAAATTCATGTAAAGGAGTCGGAGGCTTGCTAGAATTTGCTGGAATAAGATCCGAAAGGCTGTCACACATCCCATCACTAAGAAGTTGCGATTTCACAAGAATGTATTCTGGTGCCGTTCTAAGTCTGTTCACACAATACCAGACTCTGGAGTATCTTGATCTTTCTTACAATGAGTTTCGTGGGAGAATCCCAGATGAATTTGGGGAAATGATGGCTTTACAAGTTCTAGTAATAGCCCATAATCATCTATCTGGAGAGATTCCCTCGTCACTTGGCCAGCTCAAGAATTTAGGCGTATTTGACGCATCACACAACAGATTGCAGGGACATATTCCAGATTCATTCTCCAACCTATCATTCTTGGTACAAATCGATCTCTCCAATAATGAATTAACCGGTGAAATTCCAGCAAGGGGGCAACTTAGTACACTTCCTGCAAGCCAGTACGCAAACAATCCAGGACTCTGTGGGGTTCCATTGTCTGAATGCCAAAATAACTATAACCGACCAGCAACAAATCCAAGTGGGGATGAAAGCAAAGGAAGTCACAGGACCACAGCTGCATCCTGTGCTAACAACATTGTCATGGGGGTTCTCATTTCCGTTGCTTCGGTATGCATTTTGATTGTGTGGGCAATTGCAATGCGTACAAGACGGAAGGAGGCAGAGGAAGTCAAGATGCTAAATAGATTGCAAGCATCCCATGCCGCCACAACATGGAAGATTGACAAGGAGAAAGAGCCGTTGAGCATTAATGTGGCGACTTTTCAAAGGCACCTGAAGAAGCTCAAGTTCTCACAACTAATTGAGGCTACCAATGGGTTTGCAGCAGCAAGCCTGATTGGGAGTGGTGGTTTTGGAGAAGTGTTCAAGGCAACATTGAAAGATGGGTCAAGTGTAGCAATCAAGAAGCTGATACGACTGAGCTGTCAAGGTGACCGAGAGTTCATGGCCGAAATGGAAACTCTAGGAAAGATTAAGCATAAGAATCTTGTGCCTCTACTGGGTTATTGCAAGATTGGCGAGGAGAGGCTTCTCGTGTATGAATTCATGGAGTTTGGAAGCCTTGATGAAATGCTTCATGGGAGAACAAGGACACAAGATAGACGAATTCTGACATGGGAGGAAAGGAAGAAAATTGCGAGAGGTGCAGCCAAAGGCCTCTGTTTCCTACACCACAATTGCATCCCACACATCATCCACCGCGACATGAAGTCAAGCAATGTATTACTTGACCAAGATATGGAAGCTAGGGTCTCTGACTTCGGAATGGCAAGGCTCATTAGTGCACTCGACACACATCTAAGTGTAAGCACACTTGCAGGCACACCAGGATACGTCCCACCCGAGTACTACCAAAGCTTTCGATGCACCGCAAAGGGAGATGTTTATTCTTTCGGAGTGGTCCTCTTAGAACTCTTGACGGGGAAACGGCCAACTGATAAGGAGGATTTCGGGGACACCAACTTGGTGGGGTGGGTGAAAATGAAAGTGAGAGAAGGAAAAGGGATGGAAGTAATAGACCCAGAGTTGATTTCAGCTACTAAAGTAACCGATGAGGCGGAAGCCGAAGAAGTCAAAGAGATGGTGAGATATCTAGAGATCACACTGCAATGCGTTGAAGACTTCCCATCAAAGAGGCCTAATATGTTGCAGGTAGTGGCCATGTTGAGGGAACTTGTGGCAGCAGGTAGCAGTGGAAGTGCTTGAACCAGGTTATTTATTGATTGATTGTGATTAGTGTAAGAAGATAATGTTTGTAAGTCTGGTTCTTAGTTAAGCAGTTAAGGTTTCCATGTATTTACTTTAAACCTCTTCATCTTGTTTTGATTTGACTATCACCTAAAAACTGAATGAGACAAATTAATGACTCAAAAATGATCATACTATAACAATTTATTTATGGTGTAAAGCACAGCTCTGAGGAACATTCAAAGATCACAATTCACAATGTAAATTCAATTGGGTAAACTTGTTTTAGACATTTCATCAAACAAGTAGCATACATAGAAGTGTTATCAAAGTATCTACAATCATCTTAACAATTGAAGATCAGGATTAGCATACGTTTTGCTAAGCTAATTTAGAGGACAGTTTGGGTTCAGGTGGCACCTGTGGATGTGCAAATTTTGTGGGTTTGAGCGAAGGTGGGACCAATTTGACGGAAGAAGGAAGAGAGAGACTGATCATCCTCTTCAACGACTATTTTGATGAGTTACGTCTCTCATTCTCTTATGAACTCTCTCGTCCTCTGTGTGACCCTCAATTTGGGTGCTCAAATTTCTGCTAGTTTAAGCTACAGAGTTCATAAGTTCTGTGAGATAGCCCTGAAGTGTTTGGCTATGCGTTAATGGTTATGAATCAGCTGGCAAGTCCATTGTCATGTCGCGTGACTGATTTTTAGAAGAATGCATCTTGGACAAACACAAGGACAATTTATTGTTCACTGATACATTATAAAATAATGTTTGGTCAAAGATTGTTTCACAATTGTTCCCTTCAAAAAGGATAATGATAAGTATACTGAGAGTACAACATGTATGACTTTGAGAGGTTATTTTTAACGACTTTGGGCCTACCATAACTTAAAAATAAAAAAATATAAAAATTGTCTGAAAGGTTAAAACTATCCTACTTGTATATTGGAGCAGTTAGTGCTTGCTGTTTGCTTTTCTTCTCACTTTTATTTTCTTTCTTTTTAATTTGCCTCTAGAATTGATTTGTAAGGTAAATGAATGAGAATTAAACAATGTAAAATTATATTATTGTAACTTATTGAAGTAGGCCTTGCTAGAAATTTGTGTCTAATCGTCTTCCGGTGACACAATAAAAGCTTAGGAGTCGGGATGCATAAAAAGTGATTTTTTATTTATTTATTTTTATTGGCAAAAAACTTATATACACCACTCACACAACCATGTTTAATTCGCATGACATTTCTTTACAAATTGTTATAACTATTTTGTATTTTTAATAGCGGGCATTTTCTAGTCGCTTTGTTGTGTTTAGTGTGCAGGAATGAAAGGGAAGGCTCATTCTAATCATTCCCTTGTTTAGTATGTAATTTAAAGTGAGAATGAACATTCTATTGGAATGAAAAATCCATAGAATGAAAATCCATTCCACAATTAAATACATGCAATGACCTTTCCATTCCCAAGTAATAATTTTAAAAAAAATTAAGTTCCAAAAAAACCTTCATATTCTAAGTCCAAAAACCACCCACCACCACCCTCGCCGCCCCTGCCTTCCACCACCACCACCGCCGTTGTTGTTTTATATGACCTTCCACCACAATCACCACTATCTTTCACTACCGCCATTGCCATTGCCTTTCACCACCGCCACTGCAATTGCTATCGTTGTTGCCGCCTTCAACCACCACGTTGTCGTCACTTCCACTGCCTTCCACCACCACCACATACTTCCACCACTACCACTAACCACCACCACCTCTATTGCCTTCCACCATCATCATTGCCACTACCACTGTCATCATTACCTCCTCTACCACCATCACCATTATCGCCACCACTACTGCCGCTGTCACCACCTCGCATTCTACCACTACTACGTTCCACCTACACCACTACTACTTTCCACCACTGCCACCGCCATCACCATCGTCGCTTTCCACCACCACCACATCATCGCCACCTCCACTGCCAGTACAAGAAATTAGGGTTTTAGGGACAGTCGAAACTGTCCCTAAAAGCTCGAAATCCGTCCCTAAAGGTCAAATTGGTCCGTCACTCTAGTTGATGTGATTTAATATAGGTCATAGATATATCTTAATGACACATGTTATTATATAGAAAATTTAATTTACAATAATTAAGAATTTTAATGATCGTGACAAATACTTTTGCAGTACTGACTGTCCCAAATAATACAATCCCTAAAACTTATTAGGGATGGTATCGACTGTCCCTCATAACATATGAATTAGGGACAGTTTAGGGGACGGTCCCCAATACCTATAGTATTAGGGACGGACAGTTTAGGGGACCGTCCCTAATATATTATTATTTTTTAATTATATTTATTGTATTAGGGACGGATAAACTGTCCCTAATACTAAATTTTTTATTTATTTATTTATTTATTATTATTATTTTTTTTGTATGCTTGATTTGTGGGCTTAACCATTCTGAATACATGCAAAACATAAATAAAATAAATCCATAATAACATTCAAAAAGATATTACTAGCCATAAAATAAAATAAATCCACAATAAATATATGAAAAATCCATAAAATCTCCATTTTCTAAACAAAAACTAAAACTGCTCTCCAGTTTTCTAAACTAAAACTTACACCATCTGGTAGCACAAAAAAATGTTCCATCCTTTTCAAGATCCATTATTCATTTTGTTGGTGGTTGTGGTGGTGCTTGCACCAACCATGTTGGTGGCGGCTGCTAAAAATGAGAGTCTGCTAGAGGTGGCGGAGGCTGTTGATGCCAGTTTGGTGCAGTTCGCTATTGTAGGGAATCTGATGGAGACTGTTGTTGGTGGAACCATGGTGGCGGCTGTTGCTGCAATTGCTCAAGCATCTTCTCAAGTTTATCCATCTTTTCCGCCATTTGTACATATCTTTTCTCAGCAATTTTGGCCCTTTTCTTAGAAGCCTCGTCACATGATGAAGAGGCACGATGACGCTTTGGAGCCACGAAACCATATCCGAATCCACAACAATATCCCTTTCTTATGCCTAGTTGGTTTTGCACTATCTCAACATCATTTATTGTTAGACTTGTACCATCAGAGTTTTGAGAATTTTGTGCAGCCTTTTCTTTCTTTGCATCTTGCAAAATATTTAAGTTCTCTATCAAATTGAAAGAATATGGCATAGGAATAAATCATGTGCAAGCTAGAATATTAATCTCAGCAGAGAGAAAAAAAAATGCTTATTGAAATGCTTATTTTCAAAATGGAAGGATGAGTACACTGCAATGACAAATGACAACTGATATTAATTGTAAGCACTTCTTAACTGAAAGCAATCTACTTTAAAGAAACATTTTGAATACATTACACATATTCAAGATTTGAGATATTGAAATATTCTGAAATTTAGTGAAGCACAAAAAAATAGATTATCCTCCTTATAACACTAATAATTACTAGTAAAAGTGAAATTTAGTGAAACACCTACCCAGAGATGCTCCAGTAGATCTGAAATTTAGTGAACAAAGTTTGCTTCCCACAAACCTTACTAATTCTTTCCATTACTAGTATATATATATGATCTTTTGTATTGTGAAGGAGCTGAAAGGATGGAAAGAGTAAAATTAAATAAAGAAAGAAAGAAAGAAAATTACAAGATATATGGAGCATTCCCAGGTCCAACAAGGAGGTTAGGCTAGAAGCACAGCTGCATCGTGGCGCGCAGTTGCTTCTTAATTATATCTTTCTTTCTTCCAATAAAGTTTAATTAAATCCTTACTCAAGAAACATATAATTCCTTAATCAAAAACATAAAGTTAGGTCTAATTATATATTGAAATGAAGTATAAAAAAATAAAATAAAAAGTCCATCCCAACATTGAAGGGCAGAAGATATCAAGATGGTTAATTTAGCACTAGAGGGTCCCGAATTTCTTGTAGTCGAATTTTCTTCAAATCAGCGCTGGTTGTGAGCTTGGTTGTTGCTAGTCTGGCCCTAACACAACTCTTCACCTAAGCTATGATGCTAGTGAATGGGTTTGATAAGTTGTTTATAGCTCTAGCATTCCTCTCCATCCATATAAAATAAAAAGCCATAGTCCAAAGTAATTTGTGTACTAAGAAATCTGAGAAATTCTAGTGGGCAGTACACCAATGTAGTAGTTGTGTCCAATATACTGTCAGGCCTGATATAGAATCCTGCTACTTCCTGAACAAACTTCTAAATGCGAGAAGTGTAGGCACACTTGAAGAAGAGATGGTCAATGGACTCCCAAGCAGAATTGCATAGATAGTAGTTGTTAGTGTAATG
>JAOTQH010238525.1:0-12961 GCA_025631255.1 Cornus kousa
GAAAAAATATGTGAGGAATAAGAAAATAAAAGAGAAAATAATAGCTAATAGGTGTCTTAAAAAATATAGAAAGTTTCACAAGTCCTACTACACTGGATAATATTTATGGTTGGTGTAATGAAAAGAAGGAGTAATATATATGTATATGTGTGTACGCTCATCTAATAAAGGATGAGAGAGAGAGAAAAAAAAAGTAATATAATTGTAGAAATATTTTGGGCCTACTGTTAAATTTCTCTATTGATTGTGATTTAACAATAGAAGAATATAAAAAATTTGGGTAGCTTATAACATTTAAGAAAAAAAAATTTGGGGCTGTGAAAAAAAAAAAAAAAAAAGTAATAAATAATAGAAATCTTTTAGGTCACTGTCAAATCTCTTTATTTGTTGATATTTAATGATTAACATAATTATTTTAAGAAAGTTATAATATATAAAGAAATAAATAATTATGAGGCGGCTAGGGCCATAACTCAACTTAGGCTCAAGCTGCCCCTGGTGGTGGCAACGGCGTTAGCAAAGTGGGTGGTGGTGACAGCGGTTGTAACGATCCACTCCACCACATAGTATGATATTGTCCGCTTTAGGCCTGAACCCGTACGGTTTTGCTCTTGAACTTCACCCCAAAAGGCTTTATACCAATTGGAGATGACATACTTACATATAAGCACTTCACATTTTCCTCTCCCAGGCGATGTGGAACTTGTGCACCCGTAACTCGCCAGTGTGGTAGTTTGTCAGTGTTTCTCGCACCCTCCCACAACACAGCCGCTCACAAGGTCATCACAATCCACCCCCCTTGGAGGCCCGACGTTTTCGTCGGCACACTTCCGGTTGGGTCAAGCTCTGATACCATTTGTAACGATCCACTCCACCACATGGTATGATATTGTTCGCTTTCGGCCTGAACCCGCACGGTTTTGCTCTTGGGCTTTACCTCAAAAGGCCTCATACCAATTGGAGATGACATACTTATATATAAGCACTTCACCTTTCCCTCTCTTAGACAATGTGGGACTTGTGCTCCCGTAACTCGCTAGTGTGGTAGTCTGTCAATGTCTCTCGCACCCGCCCACGGCACACCCGCCCACAAGGTCATCACAATCCACCCCCCTTGGAAGCCCGATGTCTTTGTCGGCACACTTCTGGTTGGGCCAGGCTCTAATATCATTTGTAACGACCCACTCCACCACATGGTATAATATTGTCCGTTCTGGGTCTGAACCTGCACGGTTTTACTCTTTGACTTCACCCCAAAAGGCCTCATGCCAATTGGAGATGACACACTTACATATAAGCACTTCACCTTTCCCTCTCCTAGGCGATGTGGGACTTGTGCACCCGTAGCTCGCCAGTGTGGTAATCTGTCAGTGTTTCTCACACCCGCCTACTGCACACCCGCCCACAAGGTCATGACAACGGTGACAACATTGTGGCTAGGTGTTTGAGATGAAGGTGTTAAGTTATTTCTTTAAATTTTGTTAGGAATGATTAATTGGTCTATTTACATTTTTTATGTATTTATTGATAAGTTAAAGGGTTAAAAAGTCATTTCAATGGATCTTAAAGCTCAGTGTTATTATTGAAAAGTGAGTTAACAATTTATTTTTTTTTTATTTTTTTTTTTTAACAAGGGCAAGGAAGTTAGATGACGATGCGAAACGCAGGAGGCTCGAAGCCTCGTGCTCCCATAACCACGGGGCGTAACCCACCGTTGGGGCAAGCTGGCATTCGTGTGAGTTAACAATTGCTGCGTGGCATTAACTAAATTCTCAAGTGGTGTCACGTGCAATTTATCTTAAAAAGAAAAATAAAAACTACTTTCTCCGTTGAAAAATAATTGAGCAGTTTAAAAACTTTTTTAAAGTATCTTAACTATTTTGGAACAGAGGAAGTATATGTATTTTGACTGCTGTTAGAATTGATCAAACTCTCACACTCCCTATCATAACTCAAAAGATAAAACAGAAGCATGATATTAATCCATTTAGGCAACTAACAAGTACCTTCCTTACTTTATGGCACTTCTTTTTACGGGCAATATCATTGAAAGTCTACTGGTTTAAGTCTTTTTAAAACAATTGAAATGCCAATTGTTATGTAACTACAAAAACCAGAAGTTCCAAGAGAAAAGATTAAAAAAGTTCGTCCGGAATCAGGCCACATGGAAATATCTTCTATGCCCTATTGAAACTTTATAGGCTGGAATCAGGCTACATGATAAGAACTTGTGTGCTGCTACTTAAAAGTTTATAGGTGTTCTATTTTTATACATTTCAGTACTTTTTTAAAATTAAATTATAAATATATACTAAAAATATCTTTTCAAAAGCCCAATTATTTCTCTAAATACACAAAAAAATCATTCAGGATGTCATTGACTTTTCTAAAGCCTCATTCTTCTTTATTTGTGAGTAATTACCTAACCATTATAAATGGAGAGCAAACTGCCGCACACTCGCTCAGTTAAAATGCTCTCAAATACAAAGGAGATGACCTACAATGTATTGCCTCTAAATTATCTTCAATTAAAATTTAGCCCTGTTAAAATAACGGAGCTGTGACAACATTGTCACCACTCTCACCCATTATGTATCTTCTTTTCTTGTTTGCTTTGTCCATCCACATATAGACAGATCTATTTAAATTCAAATTTTCTTTATAGGCTATGCAGGCAACATCATCACTGTCTCAAGAACGATCTTCAGATCTAGTATATTAGTTGAATGTGTCCATCTAACCCAGCTAATGAAGAATCTATATTGCACAGAAACCATAGATAGAAGTCCCTGCTATGTCTCAAGAATGATCCTCAGTGTTCCAGGATATAGGATATAAAAGAATGCACCATCTAGCCCCAGCTGCTAATGCATCTATATTGTATAGAAACCCAAGTATCCAAGTCGGAAGTAGTGTCCTAACTGTCGGAACAAAAGATGAACAAAAATTAAATCTTGGGATTTTTCAAATGCCCATGGCCGAAGAAGAGGACTTCAACTTCCTTTCCTTTCAAAGTCATTCAACATTATGAGCACCCGTATGAAGCGAGCAAATAAACCAGTAAACGGAATGGGCCATCACAAGTTAAAGAGACAAACTCTACAATCTCAATGAGGGAAAGTATACCTTTATACTTCCATTGCTTCAGCCTATATATATAATAATAGTATAGCAAATGGTAGAAGAAAAGCATATGCTGTTTAACAACCGGCCAGATTTACTCAACATCACATGGGCAAAGTTTCCATCTGGAAAGAGAGTTCCCTAGAGGCATCAACACACGCATTCAACTATCAGAAAAAGGCACCAAAACCACGCAAAAATATTCAACTATCAGAAAGTACTACAAAAAAGCCCTCTTCCAGGAAGTCTAAATATTTTGATGTGATGTACTAATAGTCATCATTATATAACAAGGGCTCAACAGATGAACCTACCAAACAGAGCCACAAGAGGTATTAAAGGAACAACACCAAATACAAGATCATTGAAAAGAAGATTGGCATCAAATGACCCAAACTCACCACTTGATAGATAGCTAGCCAGATTTCAGCCATATTGTTACATACACTAGGTAACCTGACAATCTTCAACATGATGGCAATCAACAAAATATTCTACGACCATCAGAAAATCCTTTTATCTTTCTCGGAATTAATTTTTTTTTTTTTTAAAAAAAATGACAAAATTGATAAACCGTACTTCTCCAGCCCACTAACAAACTGTCCTATATTTGTATTTCAATATTGTGTGTGTTGTTTTGTGTTGGCTAAAAGACTTGGTGGCTCCAAGTGACATTACAGAGGAAAAAATTCATCTTCCCTGTAACACCTACCATGGCCCACATAGAACACACAACCAATAGCATATATAATCACATCATTTTTTTACTTTCTATCTGACATAAACACAAGGTACCAGTTATCTTTGACAGTTAAACAATTCACAAACAGCATTTCAAGGTGTTGCATCGTTTAAAACAAACCTTAAACCCAGTATCACATTTTATGGCTCTTCATGACTAGAAAAAGTATCGTAAGATCATCAAAATCGGGTTCTGAAGAATGAAAACAGAATGTTAGAAGTATAAATGGCAAAGAGAAAAACATACATGCCAGATGTTACACAATTATATATATACCCAAGACGTCATAATGAGAGCATAAACTGAGAGAAAGTAGAGGCTGGAAAAACAAATGCCCAGAAGAAACAAGCAAACTTGCAGAAACAATTAGCAACCTAATCCATATAAATAACGACTCAGTTACACTAATATTAGGTATTAGAAAGTGGGGGGGAAAAAAATAATAATAAAATAAAATAAAATAAATAAATAAAAATAAAAATAAAAATTATAAGATCATTTTGACCTTCACCCCTTTTACTCCCAAATCAAATATACTACCTTTACCCATGGTCGTCAAGTAGGGTTCTGATAACCTAGGACATAGCATATAGAATCAAATCAAAGTGTGTAATACAACAAGAATAGAAAGATGTCATCAATGAACAAAAAAGATAATCAACTTCACTCGAGAATCTCAAAATTTAGGGTTATGCTAAACTAGGACATAGCATATAGAATCAAATCAAAGTGTGTAATACAACAAGAATAGAAAGATGTCATCAATGAACAAAGATAATCAACTTCACTCTAAATCTCAAAATTTAGGGTTATGCTAACCTAGGACATAACATATAGAATCAAATTAAAGTGTGTAATACAACAAGAATAGAATGACGTCATCAATGAACAAAAAAGATAATTAACTTCACTAATCAACTCACTCAATATACCAATTTGTTAAGCAAACTTGATGAAACCATAATTAAACACCCACCCAATGACACTTAATTCGATATAGCGAAAAACCACCAACCATCATGATTTTCTTACAACCATAGCGAAAAACCCTTTATCCTTAAAATTCCTCCCTCAACATATATTGTGAATCATATAATCAAATTAGATATCCTGCTATACTCTTGGTGATGATCCATTCATAATAACAAAATGATACTTAAATGCATTTAATCATCTACCTGTCCTTTTTTTTTTTAATTCCATTTATCCAAACCTTTCAAGTATAATGCATCTTTCTACAACAATAAAAATAGAATTAAATCCTACTGTAGTTTTCAGCAAACACAAAATCCTTAAAATTCCTCCCTCAGCATACTAGAATTAAATCCTACTGTAGTTTTCAGCAAACAAAATGCCACTCAATGTGCCCTCCTATAGATAAGAGGGAGGCCGGAGGGGGCAATCGGATCGACCAAAACTTACTTAAATGCTACACATATTTAATACACTCACTGGCGAGTCACAGCTACATTATTTGTCTCTAACAAGGTTTATAAAGCAAATAATCAATTTCGGGTCATCATATTCCAAAAATTTAACCCTAGGTAAGGTCCATGTAGAGTCCTTAAAATTGCATAGCATCTGAAGTTTAAATTATTGCACGTATATAATGCATAAAAAGCACCAATTTCATGGATAAACCCTCATACCACAGGTAGAAGAAAGGAATTGAAAATTTTAATGTCAGTCCAATGCCTCCTAAATAAATATATTACACACAAAAAGGCAGCCAATAAATGATTTATTCTTCCCTAAATAGACATAAGTTAAAAATTCAGTAAAATCCCCACAAGGGAAAAGGCATAGAAGACAAACAAGTCAATTAGATAAGTTACGAACTTACACTGACACATCAAGAATATCCAATTGCCCAAAGAGTTGATAAGACAGAATATCAAGACCAATAAAAGCCGAGTTTACACCAATATTGTCCTCTTAAGTCCTTTTATTTTTTTTTTGGTGAGTTAACTGATATAATTTTTTTTGTAAGTAAACAACACACACCCATCTTGTGGAGGTTAAAACGGCTGAGGGGGCCTCAAGTCCATTTTTTTCCCACAGGGGAGGGGAAGGGGGGTGAAGATTGTTATATGTAATCAACAGCCATATCCTAGCCACATTGTTTCAGTTATATCATGTTGGGCACAAAATCATCCAGTAAAGAATATACTAGAAATTGATACTGATAAAGAAACAAATCACAGTCGCATAAATTTTTCTTTACTACAGCCATGCTAGACACGCCACAGCATTATGACATCTACTACAGGTGAAATGCAAAAGAACCTGAGGAACAGTACAATAACCATAAAGATGTTTAACAAGCCAGCACAAATAGACTTACACACTGGAGCAACCAAAGTAATCCTCAGCATTCTATGAGGAACACAGAGTTCAATAGACTGGAATGGTGCCTGCATTCTCATGCTTTAAACCATTCATATCGCTAAAGGACACCTAACAAGAGAAGCTGCCAACTTATAAGAAGACGCATGGATATAAAGAGAAACTTCACATTTCAATACATAAACCTTTTAAGTCCACGGCATCTAGATTTTATCAAGTTTTTCAGCCTTGACAACAGGGTTGGCTTTGGCAATAGCATCCTGAGCAGCACTCCGATAATCAAAAGGACAATCGTGTTTGTCAGAGTAGCGATGAACTGCACAGAAAAGATTTCCACATCTGCAATTGAAACCTGTTAATCCCACACGTTTGCGACAAGTGCTGCACCTATTCGGACCCTGTTTTGCCTTCACCTCTGGACTCTGGCTTGAGGATGCATCACATTTTGCTTGTGGAGAAATAACCTTCAACTCCACTGGTTCAGCTTTCACATCCACAGCACCAGCAACCACAGGCCCATTGCTGCCCGAACCGCCATTTACAATATTCTCAATTGATGAAGCTGCGAGTTTGGCCTGTTCCTGCTTCAGGATCATGTCCTTGTGGCATTTGGAACACATGTTCATAGTGGCTGCACTACCAAAGAAGCCACAATTGTTGATGCAAAGAATGGGGCCTTCTGGAGCTTGACATCCTGTCTCTTCGGAAGACTCCATCTATTCCGCTATCCTGCAACAACATCATCTCAATGACTAGGGAGTATAAATTACAACCAGTACAGAGAATCTGCTTCCCAACTGCATAAGTATAAAAGCAAGTAAGCCTCGTGTGAAGTGCATCACATGAGTAACTTTACCAGAAGAAAATACATAAAGAACATAAACTTAACCAATTTCAGTCATCTGTGCATTGTAATCACGGCCAGTTAATCGTAAAAGGAAACCCCTAAACAGCATTCATCTAGGATGACAGCGCTGAAAAAGGCAGCTTTCATGTGATGTGAAAGAAGTAGTAGTTCTTTTCAAGAAACTGAAAAAATAAAAATAAATAAATAAATAAAGTCGCACTTCCAAAATCTGAAAAAATCTCTTCCCCTTCCCAAATGGTTTTGCAGATTCCCTAAAAAGCCTTGTATGAAATACAAAACAACTGAATTTGCTCTAAACTAACAAATAAGATCTTAGTCATTCAGAACCTCATTTACAAGTAGGAAATTAAGTAATGAAAAGTGACCATCCAGAGCTGCATATCCCAACAGTATAGTATACTATGATTCAAAACATATCCTATCAAACCAACACATGAAGAATGAAAAATCTCCCAAAAAAGACATTATGAAAACAAACAAAACTAACAACTACCTCCAGTAAATCAAAAACTTCTCATCTAACCATTTAATGCAAATCGTATTAATACATACTAGAAACCCATCATATATCAGACGAAGTACTTTCTAAGCATCAATTATCATGAACTAAGCTGACAAAAATTCAGACGGGCTTACAGCACAAGGTTAAAAATGCAATCTTTGATCTTTCCAACTTCCATAACCTTTTGGTAGTACCAAGGAATCAACTCACAAGTAAACAAACATTAAAATGAACCCCTCACCATTACAAAGAAATAATTAACCGTACATCTCATAAAAATAAAAATAAAAATAAAAATAAAGAGGAACAACATAAATAGTTAAGTACACAATTAATTAATAAGCTTATAAGCATAAGCATCCACGTCTTGAGAAAATAGATAGGGCAGGAGGCGAAGTGGAGGGCATAAATAGAAACCCTAGACTAGACACAAAAATCTCAAGAGAGCCTGTCAAAACGACAACTTCGGCCGATCTTGAGTGGCAAAATCGAACCCTAATTAGGCTTAATTGAAATATTTGATAGATTACGTAACCTAAACCCCCAAACCAAATTAGGTATTAGATGATAAAAATTAAAAATTAAAAAAAAACACACACACACGCAAATAGTATCGAGAGAGAATAGCAAAGTACCTTTAAAATATGATCGATTCGTGCAGATAATCGGAAAAATCGAGAGACAAAAGAGAGAAACGAGCGCAGGTAGAGAGAGAAATAAAGGTATTTGGGGTCGAATTTTGTTGGCTCTTCGTCCTATTTAAGATTCATTTTTTAATTTCTCTGCCAACGAACGTCTTGCACCGAGTGAGTCGGTGAGGCCAACATACCGCCCTCACCAAACTACATATATACCATTTTGCCATTACCTTATTTAAATAAGTACTGGCGTGATTTATTTATGATTAGTTAATTAGTTCCTTTTCTTGGACCACTTTAGTTGGTACGTACAAGTTGGGCTGCGGTAGCCCAACCTTATTAGGCTTGGCCCGTTTACTAAACTGGGCTTTCCTCCTCCTATATGACAACAGCTTCATCGATTTATTATCGTCTATATATATATATATATATATTTTTTTTTTTTTTCTTTTTAGTGGCGAGAAACACATATTACTTCTTCTTTTTGAAGACTTATATTATCACTGTCCATCTTAAAAGATAGAGAAAATATCATTACGCCTTACTGTTCTTGGTTGTTTATTTACCAAGTTTGAGAGGAGAAAAAAAAATTACTATAATTGACAAGCATTAAATTATACCAGCAAGTTGCTCGTAGTTGATTTGTGTGAATATTTATCTAATTGAATATATATATTAGAGTGTGAAAAATCTTTGTAGCTATTAAACTGATAGTAATTAATAAGATGGTGAAATTGCTAGCTCCCCTTATTTAAAATGATTTTGGAAGCCTCGTTAATGATTTTGAGTGGGGAACCAGAAAGGTGAGCTTATCTTGTCGTCCAACCTTTCCCAATTTATAATTCAAAAATATTTATCTTAAGTTATATACAAAATTATTTTATTGTTGGAAAAATGTTTATGTTTATTTGGTACAATTGTCTAAAATTTGAAAGAAAAAAAAAATTATATTTTTAAATATTATGAATTTTTAAAACTTGTTTAGAATTTTTTTTTTTTTTAAAAAAAAAATGGAATTGAAATTTATGGGATGCTGTGGAGAACTTAATTGGTTGCATAGACAAGGTGAGAGTTTTTTTACCGGAACAAGTTGTTTGCTAAAATAGTTTTGCACTTAAGAAGCAAATAAAGACTCCATACAATACATAATTTAAAGAATAATGATATTTGTATCGATTTGTTGCAGTGAATTATTTAATTCAAAGTTTCTGATTAGTTATTTATACACAATATAAGTAAGTGGAGGGCCAACTCCCTTATTTATTACATAAATGGACCAATTAAAATAAATAGATCCGATAACAAATCGAATCAACAATCATTTCCCTATTTCAAAAAATAGAATAGGGATACAAGTAGTCACATAAAGTGGGAACGAGAGCGAGTGCGAATTCGATAACGGAAGCGAGTGCGAATTCAAGAGCGGGAGTGTGAGAGCGGCTAAATTAAGTCATAAATAATGAGAATTTGAGCCAGAGCGCGAACGGAACGTAAGAGCAGGAGCGTGCTTTGAGCGTGAAAACGATATCCGTTGAGAAAGATTATATAACTTATGATACAACATGAATAAATCAAAATAATAATAATGTAATAAATATTTTATATATATATATATATATATATATAGATATATATAAATTCTTTCATCATGAGTAAAATCATTTATTTAGAGCTTAGAGCTAATTATTATTAATTTTAAAAATATATATTATTTTTTAATTAAATTATAATATATTTTAAATTGTATTAAATCACATTCTATAAAAAATAATAATAATAATTAATTACTCTCCCAAAATACTTGATCTGTTTGGGGAATCCAACTTTTTATAGTAGTGGGGTTTAATAATTTTTTATTATATTGATAAAAATGATTTTTTAAATATACCTTTATTAAGAGACAAAATAGCGATAATTAGGACATTTGTTTAGTTAAAATGATAGTTTATAAATGTTATAGATAAAAAGATAGATAATTAATTTTGAAAGGGAGGACAAAATTATCCTAACATATTAAAACATAAAATTATGCAATTTTAAATATTTCTAATCATATTTAACACGTGTTGGAGCCAATGTTTATTTATACTACTAGAGACATAAGTATCCCGTGTATTTTTTTTAATTTTTTTTTTGAATAAGGTCATGAAGTGCAAAAACTTGTAGTTTTAAAAGTGCGCAAAAACAACATCCTTAAGTTTAAATCTTACCAGTAGTATATAAAATGAGTAAACAAAATACAAAAAAGTTAAAATTACCTAACAGGACATATTGACAAAAACAACATTGTTTTTTAATTCCTCTAACCCAAACAAAAACTATGAGGAACCAAAACTAAATATCATATTCGTAAGCCATACGAGAGTTGTTTAAGGTGTGTTGTTTAAGTGAGTAATCAAATTGAAAAGTGCCTCGGTCGGGGGAGCCTGTTTGGGATTGCTGTTAGAACAATGAAAGCGCTTTTAGTAGTAGAGTTGTCATAAAACTACTGTCAGCAAAACGCAATTATGTGTTAGGTAACACATTGTATAAATCATTTTTTATACTTGAATCACTTTTAAATTTGTTTGGTAATAATGTTGCTTAAAACCTAAGTCACATGATTCACCAAAGAGGATCAGCGAATTGAAAAGTGCTTCGGTCTGGGGAGCCCGTTTAGGATTGCTGTTAGAACGATGAAAGCGCTTTTAGTAGTAGAGCTGTCATAAAACTGTTGTCAACAAAACATAGTAATGCGTTAGGTGACACATTGTATAAATCATTTTTTATACTTGAATCATTTTTAAATTTGCTTGGTAATAATATTGCTTAAAACCTAAGTCACATAATTTGCCAAAGAGGTTCGGCGAATTGCATTCCTCACGCGTATTTTCGAATTGAGAGCAGATTCGGCAGAAATTCACGAACTCATGTTTCTGAATGCGGATTCAAATGGATCCCCAGTTAACAGACACCATATGTACTGTCCTACTATTTCTATTTGAATCACCTTTCAACAGCCACCACATTATAAACCATCACCGATGCAAGAAATCTGACCTCCATCTCTTATAAGGAAAAGGGTAAATTACACAGAGACCCCCTGAGGTTTGGCCAAATATCAGTCTAAAATACTTTTCGAAAATAACTATCAGTTAGGTCCAATTTTGTTTTTCCGTTATTATCTCTGTTAAAAAGTGAGAAAAGACATGTTTGTCCTTAATTTTTTAATCACATTTAATACCATTATACCCCATATACATATATATATATATATAACAATCACGTGTGTGTGTATATATATATATATATATATATATATATGTAACAATGGCATAAAAGACGGCGGCCAGAGAGTGCGGGAGGGTCGCCGAACGGTGGTGGTTTGGGGGGAAGGAAGACACGGAACTAGAGGTTGCTGTTTGGTCTCATCCTTGTCAAAGTTCCTAATTCAAGAAAGGGCAAATTACAAAGTTTCAGAAAATTGTTACTATTAGTATTATTTTCTGTTAAAACCCTTTCCACCATATTTGCCAGTATCCTTGGTACTACCACCCAGATGCAACTTTATTATATTGTTGTGCTTATACATCAACACGTCCCTAAACCAGGTTTCACTAAGCGTACACCATATTGGTTGCGTTTATACTATCACTTTTCTTATTTGCTCCAGAACTGCACTAGACCAGTAGGTGTCCGGTTGCCACAAGTTACGACTCTGTTGGAAGTCCGGTTTGTATCCATGCAGCATACCCACCAGCTACATCTGTTATCCCTGTAAAACCCTGCAAAAGTAAATTTAAGTTTCAATAAGTTCCCTAGCAAATCTTCAATCAAGATTTCAATCTGATAAAACTAAATTGAAATGTGGAGAACGATCTCTGTTTCAAACCGATACATTCACTCTAATCCCACGGAACTATTGAGCTGCATAAAGAATGATAACCCGTTTTCATTTCACTGTCAACGTAGGTTTCCAATCAAAACCACGACAATGCTTTAAAATTAGAAACCGAGAAACATCAACCCCTTAAAATCCTCATTAATGCAAGTTAATGGTTTCATAGTCCGATTATCAAACACCCAAATGGTAAATCTACAAAGCTAACCCAAAAAAAAAATACTCAAAAAAAATCTTCAATATTTTCAAGCCATGAGTAGAGGCTGGAAGCTATTATGAAATAAATTCTTAACCAGCTGATGTCCCACTTAAATCATCCATGAGTGGGTCATATGTGTAGTGGCTGATTCATTCACCATATATCCAAAAATGATATGCGATGTTGAAGTGTGAAAGAATCAACGAAAACTGTAATATGATCCAACTAAAAATTAAAAGTAGGATAAGAAATTTTGCAAACTCCCATCCAAATTAAAAGGGATATATTATAAACACATTTCTGAAATTTCTGGACATTATACAATCCACTAGATGTCAAAAATCCTCCAAATGTATAGTGTTTATTTCTAGTTCCAACAATTCATAAGTCATAACCCTTCCTTCTCTCTTCATAGCAGAAACACAAAAGATATTGTGGTCCACGTTCATAATTAACCAAGCTCACCTTCAATTTTATTCGAGAAATTCATTGCTTATCCATTTTTGTTTTAGTCACATATTCAAGAGACAAAATCATCACATAAAACTTCAATGGCTTGAACCCTTAACTACTAATGTAACAAACCCTTTCTACATTAACCTATCAAATTAAATTATTCTTGCACTCTATATAACCGATTCCCATTAGTTTTTCAACATCAAC
>JAOTQH010238536.1:0-12960 GCA_025631255.1 Cornus kousa
AGTAGGAGTTTCCGAACCTCGCTAAAATCGCCTTGTCACTGTTTGCTATTCTCTTCCCTTATCCTTTTATCATTGTTACCATTGTGCTATTTATTTACTTTCATATACTGAATATTGTATAATTGTATGAGTAGATAGATAGAGTTTGTAAATTGCGAAAATTGGCCATTGACTCTATTCACCCCCCTCTCTAGAGTCAATTAGTGTCTAACAGAAAATTTGTTGGCATGAGCGGCGTCGGTGTGTTGCTATTGTCCACTAAGCTCTTACGAGAATCGCTGACCCCAAGATGCTCGATTCATAAGTTGTCTAGGACTTGATGGCAGCCAGCTTCTGACCGCAGTACGGTGAACATAATCAAACAGTTGAACGACATATTAGATGTTTGTTAGTTTTTATGTTCTGCATTAGGAAGGATAGGGATTTAATTAAAACAGTTAAAACCTAATTAAATGTCATGTATTGGCAACGAACAGTTGAGCGGCACTTCATTTGGTTTTGGATGGAATTTATATATATATATATATATATATATACATATATATATTTATGGTACCACGATATGAGCTTGAGTCTCAGGATCGTTGGTTAGGAAGCGTATATGCATGGGGATGCATAACTGGTTATGATAGTTGAGGTATACCATATTAGGTCTAGGTACTCATGCCCACCTTTGGGTACGTTTTTGCATGTTGCCTTCTATTCAGGTTGAGACCCCCATTGTAGTCCAGTGAGAATCCTTTAGTGTGGATATATATATGTATGAACTAGATAGCTATTGTTGGGATATTTAGGATGTATCTGCGTATCGGGTCTCTGTTTGAATTGTAATTAGGATAGAACTTATTCTTGGGCCTGACCCACTATTATTTTTCAAGTAACGGACGGTTCCAGATCTTAAAGCTTGTTCATGCTGAGCAGAGATGGTCACTCATTCTTCCGACGATGTAGGAGTTTCCTTCATGGTTTAGCATTGGACTTTCTTCAGTTGTTCGTTTTTCAGTGTTGGATTTTTATTAGGTGTCCACCAGACGGATTCCTGAGTTGTATTAGAAATGGAGAAGTTGGATGTATCAGAATAGTTTCTTATTTATAAAAATTTATTCTGAGGTTTTTATTAAAGGATTATCGTCTTAGTTTTCTTTCAGCAATTTTATCTATTCTTATTTATCATAATTGTATTCTGTGTTCGTTTATTGTCATTTGTTTTTTATATTCTCGGGTGTTCGGGTGTGGGCCTGGCCAACCCGCATCCGGAGATTCGGGGGTATCACAGTTTTGGTTGAGAGAATTCATCTTCACGGTTGACTTCTTTATATTTATTTATTTTTAATTTGTTTAATCTCAAGAGAGTTGAGGATAATTAAGTTATTCACCCATATCCTTATTACTATGTTTAATTTGGACAAAGTGGTTTAAAATTTTGTGCACTCATATGCTACTTTACTTTGTGACACTAATGTTGAAGTCAAAACTTGTATTGCATCAGTGAGCTGATTTTGTAATCAAAGAGGCACAATGAGGAAATTATAGAAATGGTTATCAAAATTAATTTAATTGAATTGATTATCATTTGCACAATTGCTTTATTAGTTTATTTATCTAGTTCTGTTGTGATTTTAAATTTGATGGTGTAAATGAAAATTGTTGATTTATTGTGTTTTTTTAATTTTATATATTAACATAATTTGGTGATATTTATTTTGTTATATATATTAGGTTGATTTATTTGGGAAGAAAGTTTCTTGGCATGAGCGGGGTCGGTGTGCTGCTATTGTCCACTAAGCTCCTACGAGAATCGCTGCCCCCAGGAGGCTCGATTCATAAGTTGTCTAGGACTTGATGGCAACCAGCTTCTGACCGCAGTACGGTGAACATAATCGAATCTGTTTAGGCTCTGCAAGTACTCCGGGGGTTCACGGAATTAACACTCTCAAATGGACTTTTGTTGAGCAACTGGATATAGTTGCCAGGTCTCCTATCAGTTAAGAAAGTTTTACAGAAGTGTAGCAATTTTCTAAAAAATTACATTATCTATGCATTTATATATCTTGTATTTGTGAGTTGTTGAGAAGAAAAGATTAGAAATAGACCTAACCTTTGTAAATAATTATTTTGTACAAAGGCCAGGGGTATTGACCTTTTTCCTCTGACGGTTTGTCAATTTGAGTTCTTACAATATATTTGCTATTCGATTGTGATTCTGGGCATTGTGGAAATGAAACAACATGCACAATAATCAACTTCAAGGTGGTTACTAAAAACTGTTAAATGGAGCACCTAATTATTATTTTCTTAATATGCAAGTGTTAAATAATGGGAGTAGTTTATAACCTCCACAGAAGATGAATAAGCATGTCCTATTTACAAAGCAATCAAGCAGATGTATTCAAATCCCTAGCATTCTCAACACTGTCAAGTACTAAAAAATGGATGTACTCACTTATAAGCTATCAGAACACACTGGATCAATTTCAAAATTGTAGGTAAGAAAACAATTGACTGCTTCAGGGGATGTTAAAATGGCCGTAAACTGGTTAAGAACATCCAATGAAGATGCATGAGTAGAGAAACTCACGAATCCACGAGACGTTCTGCAAATGTCTGGATTTGCATAGTTACAACAAGCACCAAAATTGCATTACCCATGCAGGGTCTTATATGCACTCTGATGATCACACTAGCTAGTTGAAAAAAGGCTTGTTCTCCATAAGCAAATAACAACCTAGATAACTGAAGATGATTCTCTTCTCTTTAGTATGCACTTGGACACTAGTTACTTCCATGAGATAAGATTGATGATATAGATTTTCCTGATACAGATGCAGTTGGACTGATAACATCTCGATTATCAGTACCAAAGTTTGCTTTTCCGGTCAACATCTTTATTGCTATTTGGGCAACCTCAGCAAACCAATCCTCCTCCGGCAATAATCTGCCAAAACAAAGGTTTTGTCACAAGGATTTTCAAGGAGCATGTTCATGACATTCTCGAAGACATTTATGAAAAAAGAAGAAGAAAGAAGACATTCTCTAAGGCAATCACCAGTCCACAAAATTAACACAAGGCAAAAGACTATCAATGACTTTCAAAAATCATTTACTCAATCATGACCTAATTATGACCTTTTTGGCAACAACTATCCTTTACCAATACATTTTAGGGGCAACTTTCATTGCCTGTGTGCCCAAGGCATTAACCTAAAATGACTGTGCCACAAAGTAAGCCTAGAATCTGGATCTGCTCCTGTGGAGGAGGGGCATCTTGTGCCGTATCTTGTATCGCTAGTGCAAATGCCTCACGACGAAATGCAACATAATGAAATAACGATGAATTGTAGTTGTTGCATAAGCAATGTGAAGTTGTTGCATAAAGGATGTGAATTGTTGCATAAGCGATGTAGCAGCACAGGATGCGGTATAAGATGAAATGTTACAAGGATACAGGTTCATAAGCATGCAACTAAAATCCTTAATCAATAAAGGAAGGATAAAAACATCAAAGAAATGAAGCATAACCTCAATAAAGCATAAGTCAAAAATATATTGACTCAAACTTCCACCCCTTCCTTTCCTTTTTCCAAAGTATACATACCTGTAAGGATCTAATCCAGTTGCTGCAACTGCTTCAATTGCTCTACTTATTATGTTTTTGATAACTTGATGCAGATTCCGAGATAGGTAACGTCCTTGGGATGAAAAGAGTATCACAAACTCCATATCCAAATAAAACTGCACAAAATATGTCATTTTGAATTTTAATTACTTCTTTTTCCCCAGTTGGTTGGTGGGTTGAAGACATAATTTACAAATGATCAACACAGGGTGCAGAGAAGATCATTTACTTGCATCATAATTTTAATACATGTTAGAGAATATAAATATAATATTTACACAAATATATATATATATATATATATCTATATATATATATATATATAATAAAAAAAGAAAAGAAAAAGGAACCTGTTGAAGGCCAAGAGGACCCAAAGGTTTTGCCTCCGCCTCAATCTCTTCCCAAAAGGTTTGGTCATCAGATAGCCACAGGATGACAGTCTCTGTGAGTCTCATCAATAAAACAGTCGCAAACCTTTCCCTTCCCACAAACATATCTGATGCAATGCTTACCATCCGAGTCAACTTTGCAAACAGTTCCTGAATGAAAATATAAGTAATGATAAATCATGTAGGATCTTGACAAAACACTTTAGAATACAGTGGTAAAGTGTGTAATGACAGACGGGACCTAATTGTTGTTGCCATATCAATCTGCAAAAAACAATGCCCAGGAAACTATAGTTACAAATTCCTTAATGAAGTAGGTTTATTATATTAGTTAGAAGCCATATTCTATAATAATCATTACAAATAAGTTTGATTAGGTTTGTATTAAGCAACATTGATGAACTCAAAATTGAAGGTCAAATGACTCCAATCTCATGTTTCCACTGCATCAAGTATACCTTAAGGTATCTTAATTTCATTCTTGACAAAACACTTTAGAATACAGTGGTAAGGTCTGTAATGACAGACGGTGCCTAATTGCTGTTGCCATATCAATCTGCAAAAAACAATGCCGGGGAAACTATAGTTGCAAATTCCTTAATGAAGTTAGAAGCCATATTCTATAATAATCATTACAAGTAAGTTTGACTAGGTTTGTATTTAGCAACATTGATGAACTCAAAATTGAAAGGTCAAATGACTCCAATCTCATGCTTCCACTGCATCAAGTATACCTTAAGGTATCTTAATTTCATTCTTGACATAACAGACTGTCATTCGTGACACGAGTACATAAACGAAACAAGATACTGTGCAAAATTAGCAGAACAAAGAGTAGAAGCTTGCAGTTATGGTTTACTTTAACTAAAAACATACAGCAAAGGTGCTCATGGTCTAGCGCTTTTACTCTGTAAATGTCTCTAACACTTGTTCATGTCAAATCCCCATTTTCAAGCACCAAATTATGTGATAGTGTCAGAGTTCATTTTGTTCCTTAGTTTCAATTTTCAACATCTCATATTTGTTCAAGAACCAGCTTCTCATGCATTGTCCTTGTTATATTTAGCAAAAGCAAAATTTCTCAAAGAAGAGATAAATTTACAATGAATACTGGATTACCTGATATATAGGAGATGGAAACCATTCGGGCTCATCTGCAGTGTCATCCATAGTTATATACATATCTGAACTCAGACGGACACCACCATCTTCTGTAAAGATGAGATCAAGGGCGTGTTGTCGGCAGAAGCTATCTCGCAGCTGATCAACCAAACGTTGAAGTCTCCTTTTCAATTCTCTTTGTTCTGGAGCACGGTTTTGCCTGTCTGAAGACCGTCTAGGGGGGTCATCTATTCTATTAGTCTGCTGGAAGCATGAAAGCTTGGTAGCAGCTCGTGGGAGCAGCTCATCTGCTAATAATAATGCATTAGCTAGCAAAGCTATCTGTTGGGCTTCAGACACTGCCATCCTAACGATTCTACTCCCGGATCCCTCCAAGTTCTCTGTCTCCATTGAACCTGGCAACGCATTTATCAGCATATTGACATACGAGTTGAAAGCATGTAAGACACCTTCCAAAGCATGGTCTGCCAACTGCAAGCTCTCAAGGGATCCGACATCCTCACAGAAATCCTGATAAAAGTATAAAATGTGATGAACAATCAATATCGAAGGATGTTTTATTACGTATTGTGAACTAAATTCAGTGCTTCTAATTGTGTCTTGCACTTAATAGTTGGAATTTGATGGAATGAGGCAACAAGAATTGCTTGCGGAGCCAACAAGAACAGGAACACAATGATGTGGTTCCAATGTTATGACAGTTTAAAGAATGGAACACATTAATCACCTGAACCATTGAATTGAATCTGTGAGCGCTGCTAGAAAGCTTTGGCTGGGATGCAATCACACTACCAAGAGATGTGCCCAAAGGCCGTATACTAACTGGTGGATAAGAAAGTGACCAATCATCTGCAGCAGCAAATGCAGCAGTGCTCTCTTCAATTCTTTTTAAGTTGGCAGTCACTGCTTGTTCAACACAAGGCCTAACGACTTTCAAGAGGACGGGAGAAAGGGCCAATCCACGAGCTTCTAACAAAGAACAATAGCCCAAGCATATTTGAACACTCTCTGCAACAACTCTTAGACCTCCCGAAGCAGCTGCTGAGGCTAGAACATGTCTTTTAACAAGAAGAGCAAAAGCCCGAGCCTGCTGGACAGCCCAAGTTACAAGCTCAGACGAATATGCAGGCTCATCTCCAAAAACAGCCAAGGAATCACTTGCTCCCTGAGCAATGGTTGAAAATACAAGTTGTGAAAGACCAGCAGTATAGGCTGCTCCATGTGAAGTACCAGATGGGTGAAGATCTAGCATGCTTCGTTGCAACTTCATGTGGTGAGATTTAAGTCGCAACGTGTAAGCACGGGGACCATTCCCGAATTGTTTCAGAGCATGTACAACTATACGAAGCTAACACCATGGGTAGAGGGCTGGAGAGCAGCCTCTGCGAGCTGATCAACTAATTTTTGTCTCTGTTCCGTAATTGTAGTCTGCAATGATAAGAATGCCGATGCGGTCAATTTTTGTTTGCGGTTAATTTCCATAGCCATATATGTTCCCCTTCATCCAGTGCGGCCAAAGCTTCATCCACTCTCTTCTCAGCCAGTAAAACTTCAAGATGCTCCACAAATTCCGCTAACCATTTCTCTATCTTCAAGATGCTCCACAGATGGGGCCTAATGGGGTTGAGTAGAGAAAGTAATGATAGCGTGTAACCTGAGTTACGGCCTCAAGACATAACAGTATTGCAAAACAGATTCACATAATTGACCCTAATTTGTTGGCAATAGGGGTATGGCTTTGTCGTGTTGCGTAGTTTCTTTCTGTGTGATCAATCATAATTCAAAATCTTCTTCTATAATGTAATACTAGCCTATTCATGGATACCATTTTTTTTGACAAAAATTCCTGGATATTGGTATCGTACTATCCTAAGATTATGTGTGTGTGCGCACGCGCGCCCCGGGGGGTTTACTATTACAAACATGTAAGAAATTTGCTATTTAAACTCCTGTACTCAAGTTTGAGGTGCTTGAATTAATATTTCTTTTCCTTTTTTCTGATCATATTATGTGAAATGTTGCAGATACTTAAACATGAGCAATTTACTTGCAATAGTTGACATTCATAAAATGTATCTAGTGAATTAGGAGTTCAATACATTCTCTTTAGCATAAAGAGGATATCCTTTGCTTGTTATCAGACAATCAGCAATGCAGTTTCAGTGTGATGTAAAATTTTGCACAAATTTGTGTTTTTCTTTCATTATTATTGTTGTTGTTGCAACTATTAGGGCCGCAAAACCTCCTAACGTTTATATTAGGGGCAAACAAGGACCCCCTCATTCCGCCATTAATGGACCGATAAAAGTACTAAAATGCTCTTCCTACAATTAAAATAAAAAATTTCGTTAATGTAAAATGACTATTATATACAATAAGGGTAAGGGCATTTTCAAAATCAAATAAGGTCATTTTTGGCATTTTTAATACAATTAATTAGTCATGTGCGAGGCATGTGGTTTGTTAATAATACTTTTCTAATGGTTGACTACGGAAAAGCCATAGTTCACAACATTTTTAAATTTTTAAGGAAATTATATACCCAAAGTAAAAGAGACACTGTTTTTTGCTCAAAAGTAAACTTTAGGGTTGTCATAAAAAAGTTTATTATTATTGTAATTGTTGTTGCCGTCGTAGTTGATTGCTGGTCTGTTTCTCTTACAGGATTTGGATTTGTATGGAATTCTAGCTGAGACTGAAAAGAGTGGTCTCACCTTCGATCAAATACTTATCATTCCCGAACAAGATGAATGGGTATACAGTGATGGGAAATCAACAAACTTGTGTTGCCTTTATTTTGGAAATGTATAAAGAGGCTTGGAGTATTTGGTCCTATTTCCAACTCAATTCAAAAAACTGAGTTCACTGTAAGTATATGGGGTTGTTCGTTATTAAGTTGCTCTACCTTTTTGACCACATGATCTCTATACATGACTTGGATACGTTGCCACAGATTCGAGATGCAAACATACTGAAGATTTTTGAGAATAACCTAACGCGCCTGCCTAGTTGGTGAGGCATTGAGGGTGGTAAGCTCAAGTTCTGCCAGATTCTCGGTGAGTATTGAATGGAGTTGCCGCAGTATGACACCCTAGAGCCATATGCCAACATGAATGAGAATTGCCCCTCTCTACCGCCAAGTTTTGAGAAGCCTCTTCGTTCTTAATTCTGGAATGGTAGTATTTCAATGAATGTAATGCTGTTGGTGAAGCTTGTATTATGTGATTTTCTAAGCTGAAAGGATATGTTCTCTGTTTAAAGTGAAAATACGAAGTAGTAGTGTTTGTAAGTACATGCGGAATAAAGTGGAAATACGAAATATTAGTGTTTGTAAGTACATGTGGAAGTACTAAGCCCGGATAAAGGAAATATTAGTGCTTGTAAGTACATGTGGAAGTACTAAGCCCGGATAAAGGAGGGTTGTTGCTTTAGCTAGCTCCACTGCCAACTTAGAACATTGTCATCTTTGTGAATATGATTTGACATTACTCTTTGTGAATATGATTTGACATTACTCCTAGACAGTTTGGTATGAGGGGTCATATTGTGTCAAATTCTCGCATGTTTAGTCCAAAAAAATCAAATTCGGTGAACTTTTTTTTCTCCAATTTCAAGTCAACACAGTTTTAATTCCAAGTAGGATGGTATAGATTTAAAAGCAAGGTTTAACGTACAATCCTCACCACATTTGATTTGACACAAGAGTTCACTTGTTAAGATCAATGTTTGGACTTGTTTAGGCCGTTGGCCAAGGTCAATTTTCGGACATTGATTTGACACAAGTAGAGTGGCCAAAGCCTATTTTATATATCCTCTTAAATTTTCAATACATTGAATGACATGAAAGTAAAAGTACAACTGGCTACTTCATTTCCAATCCTCCTACTTTCGTTATCATCTGGTAGCTGGGCAGCTACTTCATTTGTTGCCAAATAACAATTGGCAATCCTCCAGCCTTCATTTCATCTCTAGTTCGTGGGTTAAAAGGTAACTAGGCTGACCGAAGAAGCCGAGCAAGCCAAGTCAGAGAGGTGGAGGAAGCGTGGCATCCTGATCGAGGGGTATCCAATATCCGGATCGGCCTATTTTATATATCTGCTTAAATTTTCAATACATTGAATGACATGAAAGTAAAAGTACTGCTAGCCTATTTCATTTGCAATCCTCCTACCTTCGTATCATCTCGTAGCTGGACATTGCCAAATAACAATCTGCAATCCTCCAGCCTTCATTTCATCTCTAGTTCGTGGGTTAAAAGGTAGTTGGGCTAACCGAGGAAGCCGAGTCAGAAGAGGTGGAGGAAGCATGGTATCCAGATCCGAGGCAGAGGGGTATCCGGTATCCCGAGGCAGAGCGGCATTCGGATCCGTTGGCAGAGGGATATCCGGATCCTGATGCAGAGGGGCATCCGAATCCATTGGCAGATCCGGATCCGTTGGCAGAGGGGTATCGAGATCCTGAGGCAGATCCGGATCCGTTGGCAGAGGGGTATCTGGATCCGGATCCGGATCGGAATACTCCAAGAGCAGATTTTGCCGTACTTGATACCCCAAAGACGCCAAGCTTGAGGAGAGGTGAAGACGAGACAACGGCAAGACTCGATTCAGCAACCTCCAGTTTTGTTGCCTCAATGTATGCTATGAACTTCGCAACCTCAAGACTTTCAATCTCCAAAGCCCTCCTGAAATCATCCTCGGACTTCTTTGAGTTTGAGTTTGGATCCGTGGACTGCGGATCGTTTCCACACCTCAACCTAATATAACAAAACAATAAAAATTGCCAACTTTTTTACAAATATATAATTAGAAAATGAGATACAACTGGGAAAAAGAAAGTCTTTTGCTATAAAGAAATTAAAGGTAACAAACCAACAATTTTATCATTTACACCATCAAATTTAAAATTACAAAATAAATCAATAAATAAACAAATAAATTGATTGTGCAAATGATGACCAATCCAATAAAACTAATCTTCCAAATTAGCCTGTTCAAGGATCCGTGGTGTAGCGGGCAACTTTTCAGTGATGTGTTTGGACATAGAACTGTTAGAAGCTTACATTTTCACAGGGATGTCAAAGTTAATTCCTTAATATTGAATGGAGCTTGGAATTTTCATATTTTGCAAGGCGAAAATTTTGCAGCAGTGAAGTTGTTTCTGCAGAATATGAGTATTAAAGATGGAGAGGACAGTGTGTAGTGGAATGAAGGGAAATTCAGTTTCAAAACTGCTTGGAATAGTGTTAAGATTACTGATTTAGAAGTGCCTTGGTTCAAATTGTGTTGGGGTAAAGCAAGGCCCAGGTGGTCCACAATTGCTGTTATGGTGTTATTGGATAAATTGCCTACTATGTGTAATATGCAGAGAAGGAAAATATGCCTGGTTTCTGTGATTTATGTTAGAATAGCATCGATTTTACTGATCATTTGTTTGTTCTCTGCCCTTTCTCTCAAGGAGTTTGGAAAATGGTTGGGTGAGGTCTTGGATTGGGATTTAAATAAATTCCAGGAGGTCGTAACAGTCTGGGATTTGTTCCTTTGGATGGATAAGCTGTATCAAAATTCTAAGCATCTCCAAAGTCTTTTTTGCTGCTGTTTTATGGTATATTTGGAAGGATTGGAAGGAAAGAAATAGCAGGCTTCATGGTTCTACTAATCTTTCAATTGAAGCAGTGGCAGGGGCTGCTTTTTTGGAAGTCTGTGATGTGCATAGGATTAATTTCACTGATGTTATATTGTAATCCATGTGTTGAGGTCGTATTTTTGTATTGGAAATGGGCTTTTTCATTAAAGCACATGTCCCTGGTTTTTTAATCGTTGCCATTTCTCTGAGGGTATGCCCTCTGTGCTCCTGTAATCATATTGATTTTTTGAGCAATATACAACTCCAATTATGAAAAAAAAAAAAAAAAAAAACAAACTAGTCTTGATAACAACTGGTGCTATTTCTATAATTCCGCATTCGCATTGTGCCTATTTGATTAAAAAAAAACACAAGGTATTGTTCACTGCTGCAGCATTAATAATTTCAAATCTTGAATTCAACATCAGAGTTGATGTACAGGTATGTTGGATGAAGCATTTAGATACTAAAAACAACTTCTTGCCTAGTTCTTCACTTGTCCCTGATTCGCATTTATATCAATAATCCAGTCACCAATTGATATTGCAAGAGAATAGATTAAAAGACACATCTTACATGGTTTCAATCAATTGCCAAACAAATTTAAACAGGAAGGTTGCATTCACTCTCACTGAATAAGGTTACTTATAGTGCATGTTCGGTGAATCAGTGTAGTTTGGTTTAATAGAGAAAGGATTAAAAAAAAATTAAAAAAAAAACTTCAATTTCTTTGATACCTAGTTAAAGGCGAAAACCCCGTCATCTTCATCCCTTATAGTCTAAAGATCTTCAAAATGGTTTCATTTAGGACTTAATGACACTAAAAAGTGAAATAGTATGTTTATTACATCAAATAAAAATAGATAACTTACCAATATATTATGAGCATCAACTAGAGCAATATATGTGGACTTAAGTTTTTAGATTGGTGATTCAGTGAGGAAAAATCATTTAATTAGGACAAATAATTGCACTTAGCCAATATGACAATAATATTAAGAGTGTCCCCTCTAAAACTAAACCCTAAAAAAATACCCAAATTGAAGGTGTTCAAAACCACAAATCTGCATTTAGCTATTTCCTTTGGTTCATTTTACTTTCTTTTTTTAAAAAAAAAATTATTATATAACATGTGATCTGGTATGAACTATTTTCAGTTTAAGAAATAAAAACACAAGATCAGGTGAAGTGAAAGTAGTGAATTCACAGAGGGTAATGCTGTTTAGGCCGTGGAGTTAGAACTTCGACCTAATACTAGCCGAGTGATGAAATTGTTACAAACAGATGTATGATTTTGCAGGACATTGGAAACATAAATTACATGACTAAGTTATGATTATCGTCATTAATTTGTAATAATCAAATGACTTTAACTCACATGACTAATTCTTAAAATCCATTTTCAAGAACATCCAAAAATTGATTCACGATCTGAAGAATAAATTGATTTGCATAGAAAATCAAAAGAAAGTATTCAGTTAGGCAAAAATTAATAATAATAACAATAATAGTAACATACCCTTTTTTTCTTTTTTGCCAACTCTACCCATTCCCATCAACTCTCTTCTTTCGTGGAAGGAACCTATATTTTAGGACAAAAGAGGGAAAGTTTTAAATGCCTTAACAAACTTGTAAAACACACATTCTGAAATTGAACTAACACTTCGAAGTCCTTTCCATTAATAAATTGTTCGAGTAACAATATTATATATAAATATATATATATATATATGTAGAAACAAATATAAGAAAAAATCAGTATGTAAAACATGAATAAATAAACGTAGATACCTGATGATTGAGGAGGCATGTTTCTTGAGTCTTGCCCTTTTTATTGCTAGTTGTTAAGGCCCTGTGCTAATCTAAAAACAAGAAAGCACTGAAGTTGTGAGGAATAGGTTTCACAATCTCACTCAAAGGATCTCACACAAGGGCGGATCCAGGATTTCTCAATAGGGTGGCTAAATAAAAAAATATCAACCAAAATCAACTGTTGTTTAATTCAATTTTAGTTAATTAACAACTTTCTTTAGACAGTTCACTGATTAAGGCATAGAAAATCCTATTGGGGTAATTAATAAAAAATAAAAAAAAAGCCAATTTATTTCTGAACAATTCACCACTCAGTACCCTCTCTCTTCTTTTGACCAATTTACTAATCCTATTTGAGAATCTACTAGTGGAAGCAGAGTGTGAGGTAGTTCATGGCAA
>JAOTQH010238585.1:0-22673 GCA_025631255.1 Cornus kousa
GTACATCCAAAGGAACAAATAATATCCTTTCTCCTTTACAGATGGCAAATTAAACAATTTTATGATATTAAAAGAAAATTTGTATAGTAAATCCAGTAAAAAAACCTTAATATTATCAAGAACTGGCAAAAGATTTGGTCCAGGCCCCAGGCAAGTAAAATGGGTAAGAAAGATTCAGTATGCAAATTTCATTAAGATTTACTATTTTCGGAAATTAAAGCAAAAAAGTACTAACCGTATCAGTATCTTCAGTTATGGTCCAGGCAAACTTTTCCATTGGATGCTTTTCATACAAAGGCCTCTTAATATTATCAAGAGCTGGCAAAATATTAGGTCTTTAGATAATTATAAATATGTAAATACTAATTAAGCAAACATTTATACACTATTCAAAGAGGAACCAGAACACATTAAAATATAAGTTCTTACGAACCAAAAACATTTTCTTGAACAGTTCCTGAATGAAGAATGCTTTCTTGCAAGGTCTTATTCTGAAAAATATAAAACTATTAGTGCCTATTCTCTAAATGCCATAAAGAGAAACATACTACAAAACAACAAATACCTTTATAATCTGATAAATTCCTAAATATGCAAATATCAAATGGAATAGCCATATAATAAATACTCAAAGAACTGATGGTTAATGAGAAGCATCTAAATGAAAAGGGACATGTGAAGCATTAAAGAAACTGGAAAGTACCTTCTTAAGAAAGTCTATTTCAGTCTCAGATAAACCTCTCCTGCAAAACACAAATAAATGTGAATACAGAAGTATGAAAACAATACAATGTACCATATGCAAGTAAAATGGAATTTGAATCCTTAGTGATTTGACAAATGAGGCCACAAAAAATCCTTTAACAAATTTAGCATCAAATGATAGGCTATGCAGTATAGACACTTCTAAGGAGCCGTGTTCTTGTCAGACGTGTTACAATGAGACTCCTTGGACATTCTCGGAAATGTGTCTGGCACATTTTGAATATGCCCATGACATGCATCTAAGAAGCATGGATAAGGACATGGACAATGGAAAAGACACGGGAAAACGAATCTCAAAAAAGTAAGATGCGGACACAGCATGGGAGCAGTAACAAAATATGACTTTTATATAAGAATATGCTATACAAGAAATTGTAATTTATAAATCATATAATTATAGTCACCCATGTGACATAGAGAAAGACATAACAAGTACACAGACAGAAATCATATGCATTTGTGCATGAAAGTAGACTCATTTCCTACTCCAATGCCCACTCCTTCTCGGTAAAACCTTCTTATATCTTTTGATCCATAAATATAGTCAAACTTATACAAATTCTACATGAATCTTTAATTTTGTCTCTCTTGCAACTATACTTGTTTTTGGTAAGTGAAATTATAATTTTCTTCCATGCTAAAGGGAATTTTTAATCAAAGTATTTAAAGTTGATTGGTCACATGCTAGATATGGTCAAGAAGTGCCAGAAATCTTTGCGAAATTAAGACTTTTAATTTCAAACTGTGGACATGTTCAAGATATGTCAAACATGTGTCCCAGAGTGACTGAGAAGTGTCGGTACCCCATGCGTGTCTAACACAGACGCGGCTCCTTATTAGAAGGTTTTGTGCTTCTTATACGTTTGACCATACTTAAGATGCAAAAGATATAAGAAGGATTTATTACGAGAAAGTAGGAGATATATACATAAACAAACACATGCGTGTCAATATATGAAGTGTCCTTGTTATATCATTTTCTATGCAACATGGTTGATTATAATTTATAATTATATGGTTTATAAATTCATAGAATATTTATAAATCATATACAATATAATCTTTATGTAAAAATATAATTTACTGACGTGTTCTGGACGTGTCCTACTTTTTTAAGATTTTCCATGTCAACATGCCGTGTCCATGCCCCAAGTCAATATCTATGCTTCATAGTATATAGCTAAATATAATTCAAAACCAAAACAATCAGGTCAGACAAAAAAATATGTATTATGCAAAGAGAGCTACAGCATTAATTGTACAAATGCAGTATGGGGTAAAACAGCGTTCAAAAGTGCTTAGGGGTAACATCAATAAATGTACATGTAGATTTATACTTTAATGGAATTTTCATGGTACCCAGCTCGTATAATGAGTAACAACACATACAAGAGGGACCAACCTGCTGAACATTGATTACTAAACCTCTTTGTTCCCTATAATTTTTTTCTTTTTAAAGTAAAATTCATTACTTAAATCATTTTAAGCATAAAACTTTAGCTACTAGAAACTTCTTCCTACCACATGCGTTCTCTAATCCTTAGCTTCATCTAAAAGTTTGTAATTTCTTACACTATAGAGAATTAAGACTACATGTATGATAGGAGTCGCATTGAATTTTATTTTAACCACTGCTATCAGTATAAGCTTCAATGGAGAATAACCACTTTACACAAATTAATGGTGAAGGCTAGGTCTATTTTCAGCCCACCCCTTCTGTGGCCCAATGTTGGTGGGATAAATACAGGGTAATGGCCTTTTTAGCATGTTTGATAGGCCGACACATATATGATATGGGTGTCAGAATCAGACTGGTCAGACGGGGGTTTGGCACCACAGCTGCCAAATGCAAAACTTGACATTACAGGAAAGAGGGCCAGCATTAAGCAATTGCCTTCCACAAAAGGCACAAAATAGAGCTGCGTGTCATGACCAGTTAAAAGACAGCCTTAGCCTGAGAATCCAAAAAAATATATACCACAATACTGAAGTATTGATCTTGCTTCGATGCTGTGGTATCATACAGTGACCACAATACTGAAGTATTGATCTCGCTTCGATATGACCTGATGCATAACTAGGTATAAACGACAGCTGAAGTACCAATACGCAGCAAAATTGGTATCTGGAGGCATCAAATTCTATGGATGTCAAAAAACTTATTACAGAGAAATTGAGTGCAAAGAAAGGTGAGGCAGCCATCTGAAAAAGACAAGAAAACCAAGAACTGATACAAGACTACAACAAAGGAGAAAGCAAGTGGAACAGAACAGCCCCTGAAACCACTCCATGCAGGTGGAACCGGATGGTGGAGGACAGACATCCTCTAATTTAGAACAATCCATCCCCTCTCCTAGCAAGGGGATCGGCATCCTGAATATCCTATGAGTAAGAGGTTAGATACTAAATGTAACTTAGTTGGGGTGGGAACTAGGTGTACTTCATAAAGTGTGTTCTGATGTTCTTACTAGCAAAGCATAGATAAATAAATAAATAATAGAAGTTCAAAACTTTGAACAAAATAAGCACCTGTATCCATATTTAGCTCGTTTCACATCACCCTTGGGATTCAGAACAAAAATGTTATATACATTTTCGAGTTGCAAATATTCAACCAGGCTGGAGAAGAGAACATCCATCATGTCCACATCAACTTGCCAAAGACCAGAATGGTCATCCCTACAAACACATAATGAACGAAGATTAATTAAAGCAGAAACACAGATAAAAGTTCTTGTTCTTAATAAAAACAACCGTCACTCATTTGAAGCAACACAAAAAATCTTTTACAATAACGCAAACTCAATTTTCAATTACATCAATCATCTATTAAAAGGAAGATGTAACAGGATGAGCATACTTTTCATACTGCCAAATGTGAGATTGTTGATTACTCAATTAAAGTATGTGGACAGCTACTTTGTGCAAATATTGACAAAGCTCAGAATGTAAATATCTACCTCTCCCAACACTATTGATTAAGGGGACAACACTGGGTAATGGCTTTCTAGTGCGTATGGAAGATGGAGAAGAGTCATGTACACATGCACATACATCTACATAGATATACACAAACACAGAAGACATGTTGTGTCCTTATTATGTCTCTCTCTACGCAATGAGGGTGATTAGAATTGTTATAATTTGTAAGCTATAAATTTCTTGATACATTCAATGGGTAATGGCAATTCGTGAGCCTGGAAGTAGTGGAGTCATATAAACAAACATACATATACATCCACATACACATTCACAAACACAAACCCAAACCCAAAAAAAACACATGTTGTGTCCATGTTTTGTCATTTTTTTCTATGCAACAAGGATGATTAGGATCATCATGATTCATGAGCTACAAATTTTGTGATACATCCATAAAGTATTAGAATTACTTAACATAAAGTACTGTACGTCGTATAAAATAATAGTTGTTAATATAAAATTATTTTTTACTGCATAGTCTTTACCGTGTCCATTCTTACTTATTATGATTTTCCAAGTAAACATGTCCACATCATGTCATGTCGTGTCAAGTACTTGTTAATGTTCCATATCTGTATCCATATTTCCTTTTTTATAAGTATCTGTATCCATACTTCTTTCACAAAAATAAAAGTAAAATGGGGTAATCCCTTCCTCTTTCTTGTCACCCACCAAAGGGACGAAAGAATTTGATGGACCATGAAGGAAATGTGCCCCTCCTCTCTTCCTCTCCCTTCCCCTTTCCTTCCTACTAAACTATAAATCGCTATTCACCCATCCACTTTTCTTTTCTCCTACTATTCCCTCCAAACAGACAGCCCATTAGTCTCACCAGTCTTCCAAATATTACTAGGGCCTCAAGTTTTCTTACTTCCCCAACTGAAGTCCTCTTCTATACATGGCGACACATTGGCTTTGCTTTAAAGCAGGAAAGGAAGAAATATCTTGAACAATTTATTTCTAATGTGAGTCGTCTTCTTTTACATGTGAGCTCCTAAGAGCCTAGATGCGAATGCGGAATGCCAAGCTTTTCTCTCATATAGTTTTTTCAATGCTTCAATTTTTCAAAGTTTCCAAAATTCATAAGCCATTTTTGTTCAGTTCTGGAAACAAAACATACAATAGCAAGAATTCTCAAGATTCTCTAATAACATGAAGAAAATTATCAAAATGTGGAAAAACTTCAGCACAGGGCATATTTTACCTGGTATCAGACACATCATCTTTGCGGGCTAGGACATTAATGGCATGCTCAAGAATAGAAGTAACCTTTTCGCCCATCTGTATAGCATGTACAGAGAAGCTGCAAGAGTATTTCATAGTAACGTTTAACTCATACAAGAGAATATAATAAATTCGAGTACAGTAAAACAAAAAGAGTCTCCTGAAAAATAAAATAAATAAGTCAATGAAAAGGTAAACAAAAACACATTACTTGTAGTTTACATGACTGATCATAGGTAGATGATGACGTTGCTCCTTATCTATGCTAATCTTGTAAAATGGGGTGAGAACTTCGCCAATGCGAGGAACTCGCTTATGTTCAAAAATGTGGTCAATTTTTTTGAACCAGCGCTCAAGTTCTTCAGCGTGTAGCTTAAATTCTGAAAATTAAAAAAAATAAAAATGAATCTGAAATCCACTTAAGAAAACAGCTGTTAAAATAAGAAATAATTTTAAAAAATAATAATAATAAGTACATATATATATATATATATACCTTGGTTCCCCTTCCCTTCAAATCCAATAAAAATGAAATTCACAGGGACTGGAAGATACATAGAATCCACTTCCAGAAGCTTTAGATAATTAGCGATATTACCTGATATACAAATTAAATATAAAAAAACAAAACAAAAAAGGTATTTTTACTTCCTGATTTCAAATCAATGCTGCCTCCAACATAATTCAAAGTTCAGTAAGGAATTAAGAAACTAAGAAGAACAAAGAATTTATACAAAGTTATGCGATAAGGAAATAAAGAAACTGAGATTAAATCATTAACAAGAAAGTTTCAAATTCATAAACTCCTGTTACCTTCCTACCATAAATCACAGCTATCCTTCATTTGAGTACAAAGAGAGGAAAGCAATCCAATTTCCATACCAACAATTATGTAATTTGCAGTTTATATTGATTTGATTGAACAAGAGCGTCAGTTCAACATTTACCAAATCGTTTTATCATGTCATGTTTCTATGACAAAAAGTGTCATAATCCCCTGAGATGTAAATTCATCCAATTTGGAAAGAAGATAAGTAATTAGATGTCAAAGTTCTATATATACATTGAAAGCAGAATGATTAGTTTATTTCAATTTACTATTTTCTGACTGACAAGTGACATGAACATGGGTCTGTTTAAAGTTTTATTATATATACAATTAACTAGTCTTAACCCCCCCCCCCACGGCCACGGGGGGAGTTTTATGTTAGTGATATTATTCATCACTCCTCAGTCCCCAATCAATTACTTTTTGATGTGGCATTAGAACAAAAGCATGTAAGGCAAAAAGGACTAAAGGAGCAAAACTTTTCTTGACAAAACTAACAGAAGTAGAAATCAATTTTTCAAACTTAATAAATAAATAAATAAAAGATACATAGAGATGGAGACATTAAGAGGAGTGTTAAAAGTTACAACAAATGCCTCCGATGGTAATCACCAATGGAGTCCATAACCCCCATTGAACTTTCCAATAAATGTAATTAAATAATATGTTTCAACCTCTAATCAAAATCCACTACGTGCAGAAAAATTGATTATCCTTTATGACCCATGACATGCATATCGGGCCAAAAATTGACATTAGAAAACTGCACTATTTAAGCAGAGAAATGTCTAAATTAAGTCCACATGCAGAGTTTTGCTATGTAGTAATAGTAATTGTAAGTTTAAATGATTATTTAGGAAATCAGAAAGAAAAGCACTGTGCATGCACAGTATAAACAAAATAACAGAAGTACATTGAAAAATGCAGTAAGACAATGGTGATATACATGCAAGTACCTGCCTTGGTGTAATTGAGAGCAGCCATTTTCCCAGGGCTGGAAGATTCCAAATCATCAAAATCTGTACACGTTAACAGAAATTGTCACAAAATATACTGAAATAAACCCATTTCTTAGGAAAAATCTATAAAGGGAACCACTGAAAAGTGAAAACTTAATAATGGAGATAAACAAGATGTAGGTATACCACCACGTATAACAGCCTCACTCCAGAACCTACTCTTCTCTTTGAGGTTAAACAAGGAAAACACTGATGACATCCCACTTTTACCAGTTCGAACAGGAGATCCATGTGACCCAGCCACTAAGAACTGGTAAATCATTATTCAAACAATCAGTACAGCATTATCTATTTACATAGCATAAACTAAACAAAAATAGAACCCACTACATGGAAATCAAGAATCCTGTCACAGGGCATAAACATGTTCCCGTGTACTGCAGTGGCCAACATAGATCTACGTATTGACCCAATAGATTGGACAACGTATTGCATACCGCGAAAATATGCTGTGTGTAAACTGATTTCTTTATAAAAGCGAAAACAAACTTTGTTTTGTAGCAAAAAAAAATGGAGGAGAAATATAAGCCAAGAAGAAACAGACGGAAGAGAAAACAAAAGAATAAAAAACATTCATGAATAACATGTGGGGTTTGAAATAGTTCTTAAGCAGACAGTCTTGAAGAAACAGCTTCGTCGTTGCATATTAAAGTTCCTCTGATTTTCAGTTGATGTTAGGAAGGCAATCGTTTCATTGTATCATGTGATCACAACACAAAAGGGATTCTAAATGGCATGAAATGCAAAACGGGACCAAAAAAAAGACTGAAAAACAACCGAATAAGCCATTCATGAATTACCAACTTTGTAGGACAATAATGGATAATTCATAATTTATGACGAACGATCTCAACAAAAATTATAGGCTGGGTTTGAAATAGTCCTTAAGCAGACAATGTTGAAGACCTAGCTTTGTCATCATATTCGTAAGTATATGATCTTTTTGTTACATAACATTTCTAATTGATATATATACACACACACATATATATAACGTGATCACAACATAAAAGGGATTGTAAATGGCATGAAAACGCAAAACGAGATAAAAAATAAAATAAAACAGAAGAAACCATTCCTGAAACAGGTGGGGTTTAAAATAGTCTTTGAGCAAGCAGTATTGAAGGCTTGCCTTCGTCATTATATTTGAAAGTTCCTTTGATTTTTAGTCGATGTTAGGAAGGTAATCGTATCATCTTTTGGCTATATAACGTCTCTAATTGATATGTATACATAAATATATATAATGTGATCGCAACACAAAAGAATTGATGCAAAACTAGAAAATGAATTTATTAAACAATCGAATCAAATAAAATAAAACAATTGTCAATACACAGAGAGAGATTGTTTACCAACACGAAGGAGAAAAAGAAGTGAGGGAATAAACGATGATTGTGAGAATGGATCATTTTGGGGAGAGGATCTTTGTAATAACAGATCTTTTGGACAACTCCGTCGGGATCTGTGTGTGTCGATCGACGGCGGGCACTTCCAGTGGTGAGTACGAGTTGTGTATGGCGAGCGATTTTGACTACGCGACGACGGTGGCGGGTGAGTGTGATACAGAGACGAAGATACACACCATCTAGGGTCTGAGGGTAAATGGGTAAGTCCACTTACTTTCTTGATTTTTTTCTTTGCATGAAAAAAAAGAAGCATCATAAGGGCCTGTTTGTTTAGTGTTTTGTTTTGTTTTGTTTTAGGCTTGCTACAGTAACCTTTTTCAAGCCCAAAACATGTTTGGTTGGGCTTGTTGTGTTTCAAACAGTGTAAAACATTTTTGAATTTGGGCCCAAAAAATGAAACACCAAATTGGTGTTTTTTGTTGTTTTGGTTTTATTTGGGATAAGAATTTACTGTAGCGGAAGAAGCAAAAACATCATTTAACTGTAGCAATTGCAACAATTGTTTCACGTATAAAACGGAAAAGTTGCCAAAATCTAGGGTTTGTGTTTACTCGTTTGTCTGGCGATTTTGGGCGATTCTTGGCGACGTCTGGGCAACAACTGAATCAAGCTTTCCACCACTGTTTTCGGCCGATCTCTTCGACGATCTCTAACCAGGTGCATGCCTCTCTCTCTTGTTTTATTCTCAATCAACAATATGTCCGATCTCTCTTGTTATCTCTCTGAGGAGTTGACATCGTCTTTGAGATTTTTTCATCTTTGTTTCTCTCTCTCTCTCTCAATGACACACAAACACACACATCGCTGCTATTTAAAAAAATACATCATCGTCATCTTGTGCACACTATGTCTCCTAGAATTTCTTTGATTTCTTACCTCCATTTTAACTTTGAGAAATTATTACAGCTTTAATGGGGTATGTCTAATTAGGTTATTTATTTGTTAGATTTTTGTATTTGTCTCACTTATTATTCCTTTCCTTGTGTCCATTTTTCTTAGTTTCTATAAGCATTTTTTGGGAATATTTAATTCTGCTGCGTGCCATATTAAATTTCCATTTGACCTTGTTTCTTATTCACTAAAACTTTTTCTGTATTCTAAGAATGAATTTGTTTGTAATGCTTTGATTATCTTAATTTGTTGTGAATATTCGTAGGAGGGATGCAAATTTGTATACCTAGAGAAAAGAAGCTGTATTTGCCTGTTTTTTTGGGGTGTAACTGGATGAAAGTGAGGGAGGGAAAAACTGATGCTGTTTGATTTGTCAACGAAGGTTTTTTGAAGGGCAAAATCATAAAAAGAAAAGGGGGGAAAATCTTTTCTCTCCTCCCGAATTCCACCTTTGGGCAGAGAGGATTTGGAGGCCCGAATTAAATCCCCTCTCATATCTTCCCCTTACATTTTCCTTCTTACCAAAAGATGAAAACTCCATTATTCATTCCCTTTTTGCCTTTATCTTCTCCTTTTCTACCACTTTCCCTCCCACCAAAAGAGTCATGAGAGAGAAGCCATGTTAAAACCTTCTTAATTTGTTCTAGGTAAAAGAGAGTGAAGTTTCAAATTTACCCCTCCGTCCCATAAAGAGTCGCCACATTCCTCTTTGGGATGTTGCATAATGTGCCTGTTATCATGGAAAATCAATGAGCTTGTAAGTGAATGCATTAACTAGATCAAACAATGGGATACAGTTTTTGAAGTTAGGCTTAAAAGCAAGATGTGATTGCATTAATTGCATCTTCTAGAACTTATCAAAAAAAAAAAAAAAAAAAAATTGCATCTTCTAGAAGTGTAGGGTTTTCCAAGGAGTTCATTCAGTATGCAATGGAGAGTTATTTCTAGGAAGCAAAAAGCCATATTATATATATATATATATATATATATTAAGGTTTGAAAATAGAAATGTTATAGACAAAAGTGCCTATGGTGATGCAACCTATGTACACATCGTGAATATGGAAGTAACCACTTAACTTCTTCTGTAAAAGATAAGTCATTAAGAAAATCAACAAGGAGAATGATTCCAAAAATTTATGAACATCAAAATTGAAAGATATCCAAGATCATTTGCTTAATCCTATACATGGGCATGTCCAATTCTTTAAATGTGTGCCCGTTCCACCCATTCCATATGCACCACACAAGGCAAAAAGAAGTCATGTGGCATGCCTGCTTGACCTTTTTGCTACATTATGTACCCACGGAAGAACCCAAAAAAATCCTCAGTCAACCAAGGCATCACAAAGTAAACCTTGAAAAAATTTGGAGCATAGACCACAACCCCCTAGAAGCCAAGTAGTATGGAAGAAGATGATTAGTTCTATCTTCCACCTTCTTTTGGAAATAGTTACTGTTAACAAAAATATTTACTAAATATTTATAGTGGTAAAGGTCGGGATGAAGGAGGCAGAACCTGTTGTAGTTGTGGTTTATGAATAAGTCTATGACCTCTGAAGTTTGAATTATCATAGTTCTTTTGATTCTTTATCTTTTTTGTCTTTGTTCTTATCTCAAAGAAAAATATCTTCCATCTAATTAGCATCTAAATTTAGTTTTTCTTTGGAACCAAAAAAATGTACATAAAACGAAATAATAATAATAATAATAATAATAATAATAAAGAATTTGTGTTTGGAAGTGCACTTGACACTAATAATTTGGAAGCAAGAGCGCAAAAACCTTCTTCAGTGCCTAGATAAAAACTTTGTTTTTTTTCACTTATTACACATCTGTAACTCCATCACCCACATACCTCCACAACCATTGCATGCCTCTATCACTAATGGTGTCACCATTGTGACAACCTTTACTGCTTACCACCATTATAAATTTCACCCATTTGTTGTTGCCATTGTGACAACCTTTACCGCCTACCACCATTATCAATTTCACCCATTTGCTGTTCTAGACATTCTCTACACCACTATCAACGTTTGCAATCTGAGATTTAGTCTGAAGCTTTTTGAAGGAGCCTCTAGGATTAAAATTCATATAAATAGAAGTCCCATGATTATCAATAAAGAAAATTCCACTCTGGAAAAAAAGGAAAATTGCATGGTAAGAAGGTTAGCTTGTGTCTAAGTTCTGAAATAAATGAGCAGCCTCTCAAATATCTTATTATTGCGTTAAGTGGCAATCTTAGGTCGTCTTGAATTCGTTATCCAGTTGTTGAAAGGTATCTAAACATCTTGATTATCTCTACGGTAAGGATCACATTCTTACTTTGTCTTGGTTTCGACATCCACATGTATATTCTTAAACCCCTCCCCCTCCCCCTCCCCTTCTCTCCTCACTTACCCTTTCAAAAATGCCCTTGTTGCAGATATGATTAAAGGGGGGCAAAATAAAAAACTTTTTCTGGTTTGAGGCATGGAGTAATAAAGAAATAATTTGGTGAATTGGGAGACTGTTGGACTTAAAAAGTGGGCTACGATTGGGAAATATAGTCTTGAGGAACAATGCTCTGTTAAGGAAAATAATGTGGATGTTTCTGGTAGTGCTCTATGTGGCATGTTGTGATTAGAATTAAGTATGGTCTTCAAGACAAACGGGTGGGGGTCCTGGCCAAGATGTTATAATTTATGAATAATCATTTGTGTCCTTGAAAAGCTTACCTAGTAGCTAGTAGTCATTGATTTCTTCTGTTGCTAAATTTTACGTTGGACGTAGCTGCAGAGTTTGGTTTGGAAAGGATCTTTAGTGGGGAGAGAATACAAAAATTTATTTTCTCATCTCTAGAATTTCTTCACGTCATTGACCTCTTGTTTCTAATTTGTTGTTTTTTAACGCTCTCACACAATTTTGAGTTTTAATATCTTTAGAAGATGTTTGTATTTCCTCTTCAAGAGAGGATGAGAAATGTTGGTGCTTCATGCTTGGATAAGGATGTCTCCTTTCTATTGAATCTTTCTGTGTTTCCTATCAAAATTAGAAAACTCTCTTCCTTTTCAACTGATCAATCTCAATTGGAGAGTCAGTGTTCCTTCTAAAGTTAATGCTTTGGTTTCCTGTTGCTCAAAATAAAAGTTCAACGAGATGCTTCAGACTAGAAGGCCTAACAAATCTCTTAGCCAACACAGTTGTGTTGTTTGCAGAAAGAACAATGAAACTTTAAACCATCTTTTCACTGTAATGTCTCCTATGACCTTTGGCTGAGACTTTTTGCTCTAGCAGGTATTAGCTTGTTTGCTTCTTAGATATTCCAACGTATCTTGAAATGACATTTGGAGGTTCGGACAGAAGGGAGTTAAGATCTCATTGCACCATGCTATCCTGGCACTGTTTTTGGTGTTCTGGAATGAGTATAATGAGCACTGTTTTTGGTGTTCTGGAATGAGTCACAGGAGTGCTTCTATCCTTGGTTTTTGGTAATTGGAGGCTGTTAATTCCTCTTGATTTCTTGCCAAGATTGTCCATAGTGTTTCGAAGAAAAAATCAGAATGAAAGTCAAGCTTAATTTGATGGCTGTTCTCTTGGCAACCCAAAACCATACAAGACCCAGTAAGTCAACAACATAACCTTAAATATGACAAATGAACCACTGATATCATTTATGTTTGAAATATTTAGAATTATTAAAATAACCTTGACTCCTAAAGTTAAGAAAATCTAATTGAAAAATAAAAAAGCCATACTTATATATAGGTAATATAAAAAATCACCATAGTTATATGAACCCAAAAAAATATATATTGCTAAAGGGAAACGAACTTGATCCCATGAGGTCCAGTTTTGCATGTTTTGAGATCAAACCAATTTTGATAATCCTCTCTTATTTGAACAAGTTTTTTTTCTTGAGGCTATAGGGATTGCATTGGTAACTTTAAGCCAATTAATATTTTCACTTTGTCAGCCATATTTTTTTAGAAGATTTGGCCCATCAATTTGGGGTTCAATTGCAAGTTAAAATTTATAGAAGGCTTGGCCATTGTACATAATTTTGTTGTCCTAATAGGGGTAACATATTTTGATCTTGAAGTTAAAATTGATCACGTTCCACAAAATTATCCATGTAGTATGGGAGTAATCATCTGCAAAAGTAACTACAACTAAAATTAGTAATACTTTCAGAAAGTTTCTGATTGGTAACAATAATGAGAATGTAAAATTGAAACTGAGACAAGGAAGGTAATATGTGGATGGATCCTTTCCCGCTATAAAGGTGAAGATTCATCAGCATTCAGCAATTCTGACCTTTCAAGCACTAAAATGTTCTCTGAACTGCTGTAGATTTGATTCCCTAGTTGGGAAAATGCATTGTTGAGTTGAGTGGATATGAGTTTTATAGTTGCGATTCCTTTAAAGCTTCAATTTCCAAATTTTCTGCAGTCCTTGCACAAAGTACTTTTTTGGGGATTTATTTCTAATTTCCATTTCTTGTATAGATTCCTGCTTTCACTTTCATGTTTAAACTGTTTTAGGAGATATTATTGTTTATTTACTATATTATATGCGATTGTAACCAATACTTGTGTTTACCATCAGTGGATAATCTATTTTCCTTGTTGAATGTAAACATAAATGTTAATCATCTTCGTCTATGGTAACCAAAATCACTGCATTCTCTTTGGTCATTTATTAGTTCTTTTCGTAGTTATTAATTGGAAAAGAATAATTGAATTGAAAAGTAATTAGAAGGAAGGAGGATCTAATTTCTGGATAAATTTTCTTACAAGAAAAACCCAAAAGCATAACCGAAAAAGCAGAAGCTTTGAGGGGTTGGTTTGAAGTTTAAATTGGAGAAACTCGTCAGTGTGGGGTCCCTTTCCAAACTTCTATTCCTCTCATCAGAATACACTTAAAATTAGTGTTTAATATTAATTGTACTATTTGCGAACATCATGATCATACGTAGACGGTCATACGTAGACCTGCAAAAGGATCGGATTCGGACCAGATGAGACTTGATTTGATTCCGCTAAGATTATTTCTTGGTCCAATCTGCTTTGAATGGATCATTCTCAAGGATATCCATATTCAATATGTTATTAATTGGATATTTGATCCAATAACTCTATTCGTTAAGAGTGTGATTTTTTTGTTAATATATATATATATATATCAAAAGAGATTGGCAAACAATGATTAAAAAAAGATTGAGAATACGGAGGAGACAAATTAAATATGGACATAAGAAGAGATGAAAATTAATTTTTTTCACTCTTTATTTGAGAAAAACCACTATGAAGGAATTAAAAATAGAAAGAGAAAAGAATTAGAAAAATAATGATAAAAAACTTATATACTATGTTATAGCATTAAATAATATATATATAACATATTATCCATTATATTATGTTGGATTGGATATTGTCGGATCAAACTGACCATAATACATATCCGGTTTGTTTAACTAACAGATCATCCGATCCATAGGACGTTGTTAATGGGTTTTCGGTTTAACTGTTCAATCTGTATCCAACTTATCGGATCAGATTCAGATCAAAATCCGATACATTGACGGCCCTAATCTTAGGTATTAAGTAAAACTATTGTATCCCATAATCTTGGACTTGGTGAGGCTAGCAATCACTTGTAGTGGCCAATACGGCCTAGAAATGTCATATAGCAGCACTTTGAGATGCAACAGCCTATAACAGCCAACTATAGCTGCCTATTAGCTCGAGAATATAGTGACTTCTTTTTGGTCCTATTTTGCATTCTCCATTTGCTTCCTTAAAACTCCTTCAATAATCTAGAGGCTAGATCTATGATCTTTTAAGTTAAACAAGAATATTTCAAAATTTTATTTGAAATCTTGAACCCAAGTTTTTAAACTAAAAAATCAAGGAGTTTTTAGATAGGAGCCTTATTTGCATTCAGTTTATTTTCCTTTTTGTTTTTGACAAGTGCAGGACCATAACCCGAGGCTCTGTTTTGAGAGTAGTGCAAGGTGCAAGGCTCAAAATAGATCTAGAGGGGGTGAAATGATCTTTTTCAATTTAACTAACAATAACTTTTTTTTAAACTCTAATAATTGTACTTAAAATGTACCAATATAAATCAGTTAAAGGTAGAGAGTAGAAAATAAATTAACCATGCAACCACACTAGAACACATGATTTTTAAGTGGAAAACCCTAGCGTGGAAATACCATGGGGCCTAGTTCAGGCATCTCAAATCTATTATTTGAAAGAGAGATTATATCCAAGGTTAACAATTTATACACACTAGAAACCCTAATTACCTTTTAACAGAAATCCACTCCTCACGCGATCCTGTACTCCATTCTGTGATTTGATCTCCATTGTTGTCCAAGTTGCATGTTCATTGACACTTTGGTGTTGAATGCCTCGTATAGTACAAGGATTATAATATTCAACACTCTGAATAGTAACTCACCATCTAATGCAAGATGTATGAAAAATAAAATATGCTCTCTATTTGTTGTGAAAATATGACACATTTTTTTCTTCTTTTTTTTTTTGGAAAAAGTCATATAAATTCCAATAAGCGCGAGGTCACAAGTTCAAGTCCGAGGGTAGTCACTTTGTGCAAAATAATGTCAAATGTTAGGTCTATCTCCATTTTTTTCCTCCTAGCACCCCATATAGGTAGGATATACATGGGATAATGAACTTTTATGTTTTTATGCTATGTAATATATATCCATTGTTTAGGTGCACTTTCTTGTAGTTCCCTGCATCTAATATTTGCTTAAAATTTTATCTGAGTTTTTAACTTTTGACTTTAGTTTGCATGCCCAATATTTGTGGTTACAGTCCTGTTTCCAAGTAGAAAACTTTTGACTTCTACATTCGGTTTTGGTGTTGTTTGATATTTTTATCTTGATAAAATTACTTCAGACAATGATATTTTTTCACTTAGCTTGTTTATACTGCAATGACTTTATATTACCTACTTAAATTTATTTGTGTATGCATATAAAGATGCCTGTTAAATGTTGTGCTAAGTGAATAATGCCCATTCCTCAAACTTTTGCACCCTACTTTTTCTTCTTTACCGAAGAGGGACAGAGCGATGTTTGGAAAGGAGTCAATGAAGGTGCATTGCTTACAGGAAAATGGAATTTATGCTACAAAATGGAAAGAGTAAAATATCGTGAGGGGGTCGATTTTTTGATGTGCTAGGTCACCTAGTCATATTTATTGAGACGTGGTGCCTATTTACTAGGAAATGTAAATGACGAATAAATTCATTGATGAAAGGCCTTTAGTGCATATTGGAGTTTTTTTTTTCTTCCCGCAGGTTATATTGGCTTTCATGTGGTCTAACGAATCATATTAGTGAGGTCAGAGGTTTGAGTATGCATAAGAAGATGCTAGGCTATGCCGAGGTTGCTGACATAATTTCTGATAGAGGTTGGGAATGGCCTGTCTCTCATGCTGAGAACATTAGAGATATTGGTACCTTGATTAGTCAATTACTTGTTCCTTCTGGAATGGGGAATGATGGTTTTGTATGGTCCATCTCTAATAAACCTTTTTCAGTCAATGATGCTTATGACTATGCATACACTCATAATCTAGGAAGCGCAGACATTGTCAGAGGTGCCGTGGCGGTGTTGCTGTCGGACATGAACACGAACACGAACACGAACCCGCTTGGGACACGTCTCAGATACGCAGAGACACAGTCGAGACACGTTTTGGGTTGCGATGGGATCAGTTTGTAAATGTTTTTTTTTTAAACTATGGGGCTCAGCTCGAATTTTAAAATCTAATGGGGGTAAACCTGTAAAAATAAAAATTAGGCTTAAAAGCCCAACATCAACATTAGTGTATTCATATCTTCTGTTTGTTCTTTTGGCTGAACCATTGTTGTCACTTCTCATATCAAAATATAAGCCACATCAATGAGAGAGAAAGCGAGAAGAAGAAAAAGTGGAGAAATAGAATAATAGAAGAAAAGTGGAGGCATTTCCTAGAATGTGTATGTTATTATTGAGAAATATAAAAGAAAAATTGTGTAATAATATATATATATATATATATATATATTTAATAATAATAATTATTATTTTTTTTTTTGTTTTATGTATGCCTTATTTTTTTTAAGATTTACGGTATCACTGTGTCCATATCGTGTCGTACCCATGTCCATGCTTCCTAGCTCATTATTATGCACAGGACGATGTCACAATAGAGTTCTTCTTTAACTTCCCCAGCTCCATGGTTGCCAAATTATATTGCATTTTTTATTAAAAAATTGTTGTGATATAGATGTATAATTTTATAAGATTCGTTGTTGCTTTTACCTTTTATAAACAAGACTAGATCTGGATCTATATGGGAGACAATCTTATAATGATGGAGAATGATTGCTTGCCTGATATACTCGTAATGAGAACAACACCGAAGCCAATGATGACTAGATGTTGACCTCATGGGTTTATGGAAAGTGATTCTTCATGTTAATTCGGATAGAGTGACAACATGATACAATCAGTGAATTGCTGCCAAGTGCATGGGTGTTAACTAAATGAATTGGACATGTGGTCTAAGTGCACGCGAGGGATTCTTTCTAGTCCAAGGCCGTGATTTGCCTTGATTGTTGTGTGAAACCATGTTTGAGGCAACCAATTGAATTCTGGACTTGTTTAGTGCTTCTCAATGTAGCCTGATATTAAGGTCGGTTACATTAAAGTTTGATTTGAAGTTTTAATTATGATTGAACATCAGTTGTTGTTTAGGAGATATGGAAAATGAGGAAAACTCACATTACTAGCTGACTTTGGAGCCTCTCAGGGCTCTTGATGGTGCTAGATGTCTGACTTCTATGAAGTCTGAATCCTAGCAGATGTATTTTAAAGAGTCCTAACTGGGGTGGGACTGTAATTATGGCGGATGACTAATTGGGACTGAGGTGTCACAAATGGCTCTACAGAGACTAGAAGTTTCCAAATTGTAGCAAACAGCTAACGACCTGTTTAGAGGTAATGATATCTAGAATTCCTCATTATCATAATTCCATTGTGCAGGATAAACTTTGTGATATATGCGGTGATATTGGTGTTGTGGAGGCAATAGTTACTTGTTCTCAGTGCAGAATAGCGTGTGAACACCTGTAAGATCTCTCTCTCTCTTTGTATTGTATGTGTGTGTGTGTTCATCATGTGTGCATATTCTAGCTTTACTTTTCTGGTTTCTAATGTTGATGTTATTATAGGGGAACTACAATGGATAACTGTGGCAGTCTCCCCATATTTCTACTCAGAAAAATGATTCTGCCCTTCTACTCTACTTAACAACAAAAAGGATACTTCAGTCCCTTTCAATTTTCTCTTCGAGCTATCAAAATGGATTACTGAGCCTAAGATTCAGAAGAGGACTAAGCGGATGGGGTTGTACAGTACCCTTCTCCCTGACTTCGTCCTCTCATCTCTCTCTTCCCCTAACCCCTTCCTTTCTTTCTAACATTCATGGCTTAGTTGTAGATGCTGGGAAAAATATAATTTATTGCTAGCTTCTAGAAGAATTGAAATGTAGGTATCAAATCATTAGAATCCAAGTGTCACTGATTGTTTGGACACCCAAAGGAAGACTAATTCTATCTGTGTCTCGTGAAATCTCCAATTCATGCTAGCAACAAATTGAGTTAAAGCAAAATCTAGAGTGGTCATTGGCTACACAACATGCTCATCAGTAATTACAATCACCCATCAATTGACGGCTACAAAATTTCCAGTGAATCACTTCTCTCTGTTTGTGATATATATATATATATATAGAGAGAGAGAGAGAGAGGCATTGGGCATGCCTAGTAGATTGGATAGTAAGGGGAAAAAGGTCCTGTAATGCAGTACAGTGCTCTCATGGACTGTAGATTGTAGTCCTCCACTCCTCTCTTTCTATTCAAGGTTTTGCTTTGTTTGCAAAAAGGCATATACCCTCAATGCTGGAATTATTTTGTCTACCAAAACATGGGGAGCCTGCTAGTGTTGGTCCATTTTGGTTGTAGATGATGTTCGAGATCTCCTTTATAATGTATTTATCTAAAGATCCCCTATTAAAGTGAAAAGAAATACACCATGTTTCTTGATATTCTTTGAAGGTTTTGGAATGGAGAAAATTCAGTTGTCTTGGTGCAATCACTGATCAATTGAAGTGGTCTCTTGAATTTTGCTGTCTAACTATGTTCACTGTGTCATGTTCTACATTAAATATAAATTGTCAAAAACATGGTGGATTTTATGTATACACTTTTGTTCATATAACTTTCGTATGTTGCTCAGCCCTCATGAAATGGCTGATCCAAGTTTTTCTTTTTTGCATTTAATCAAGGATGTTAGCACAATAGCATCTGTTGTTACATAAATCGTATTAACATTGTAACCTTTATTCTGAATATGTTTCTGTTTCTCCCCATTTTCAGTTACTGCATGCAAATCTATACCACAGATGTACCAGAAGTCTGGATTTGTAAAGCATGTGAACTGAGCACTGAGATGGCTTCACTGAAATCTGGCATGAACGAAGAATTGCCTAATGCAGTGTACCATGATACTACATGTTCTGCAGATTCGAAGAAACTTGCAGATAATTCAGGGAGGCGGTTTTGTTATAAAATGGAAAAGACTGTTACTGGAAAAGTGAAAAAAATTTCTGCTCAAGAAGTTATAATGCTAGCTTCAGGAGCTAGGAAATCTGAGTCCCCTTCAAAGGGCAATTTACACTCAAGCCCTGGGCGATCAAAAGATACAGTATCTATGTCCATGAGGACTCCAGTCAAGACCAAAGCTACTCATCCAAAATTCTCCTTGTATAAGGTCAAAGAAAATCCTAGGTTTAGACTCCCAGAGCATTTTAAGCCTCCCAGACATGGCAACGACCAAATCAATTCAGTAGTTCAACCCCAAGCAACTGAAAGATCTAAAGAACTACAAGGTGAATCTATTCATGTTTTGTGCATAGAATTTTGAACTCACTATTGCTAACAGAGACAAAGAAAGATTGAGGTGACGTGCATACCATTCCTGATAATTATAAATTTTGTCCTTTCTCAATGCAAATTGAGGGCTCTGTTTCTAGGATTTAATGTCTCAGTTTAAGACATGGTTAACTCAGCAAACTTTCTGGCTTACTCGGTAAAAAGTCGATAAGGTCTGTAATTGTCATTGCCAACTATAAACTTACTTGTGCTTAACAAACTTTCCATTTCTTTGACAGAAGATGGATGGATTTAAGTTTCCAGTTTTATAGTTCCTTTTAACTAATGTACACTACTGTAGTAAAATCTATCAAATAGATTGGAGGCTTGACTATGAGAGTTGGTGATTTAGTATTAACAATGTGAGCTATCTGGTATCTATCTTACATGTATCATATTTACACTAACATAAAATTTTTCTGTTCAAGCTTCGAAATAAATCTATTTTGTAAATCTTTCAGTCAAGTATTTGTGTTTTAGAATATTATTAGAGGCTAAACATATGTCTCATCTGAATTGTATGCCCAATGAAGGGGCGTATTAATCTGAGCATATACCAGTCATTCTGATTTTGTTTTGTTTGCTTGTACTGTAAATAGGTATTTTTTCTACGGGTGCAACTGTTATTCTTGTGATACCTTTTTTTCAGGAAATAGAGCTGTTCTAGCTCCGATGACGCCACATATTCACAAGGGACAGCCCATGGTTGTCCTTAAGCATGCTGTTGAAATTGAATCTACTTGCACAAATGTAGAAAAGGCAATGTGTAATGCGTCATATGCATCTTCACTGTCAAAACTTTGTCCAACTATTGTCAGTTCAGGCAAGAAAACCTTAAAGTTCTCTTATTAATTTGACTGTTTCAGTTTATGCATGTCCTATTCCTCTATCTTTATTGATTAGAATGCCTAAAAGATTTTCCAAAAAGTTCATAAAGTAGGACCACAATTATTTCTGAGTTATTGTTCTTTTTAATTGGAAAATTTTGAAGAAGATTTCCATTGTATTTAAATAAAATGATATAGGCTCAAAGATGCATGAGATAATGCAATCATTATGTTATCCAGATGTTTGATCATTTTTGTGGTAAACCAATGTTATTTAAAGTGTCACGTGATATACAAGAGTTAGTGACTATTCTGATTGGAATCATTTGTTTAGTGTCAAATTGCTTTCACTAAATGGGGAATTTCTACTTTTTAGGTGATAACATTTGCCCTGATGTGGTGAAGCCAAGGAATTCCAGTGCTGAGAATGGGGACTTGCTGCTTAAAGCTGACAAATGTTTTCCGAGTCATCCGGCTCTTAATGCATCTTGGAAGTGAGTAAACCTGTCCGAAGTCATCTATCTGTACCTTTAAAGTTAATGAACGATTGTCATTAATTTATTATAAGTATACTCTTTTTTTAAAAAAAATATTAATTTTTGGGTGGGGTGGGGCGTGGGTAACTTGTACATGCACCTGTAGTTAATGAACATTTGTTCTTCCAAGAATTTCCATAAGTTAATGCTTCAGTTAATTTTTCTGCCTTTTTTTTTCCTTTTCTCATACCTCTACCTATATTTTTTAGACATGCAACATGGAAGATGAGCGCAAAGTATATTTCCTTAATCTTTTATTTACCTTTTCTAGTGGTTCCATTTTCTGCTGTGAATATTATCTTCGGGGAAAATAAAGCATTCGTTGGTGAATATGGAGACACAAGTGGTGGAAACAACTTCCATACAATTGAGAATATTTTTCATCTAAATTCTCTGAGAACCTGATATGATTTGAACTTTTTTTTCTTTCTGGAAACTAGTTTAGTTGCCATCATGTAGTCTTTTTGGACTGGAATATATAGTTTCTATTAGAACATTTAAATATTGAAGTTACACCCTCTCTAACAGCTGAAGTTTTAAGAGTAAATGGTTAACATGGTATTATAGCAGGCAAGGTCCGGAATTCATACCTCATCATCACTATGATAATTAAAATTGAAACATATGTTGGACCAAAAGAAAGCCACATGTGAGGGAGTATATTAGATGATTTAAGTATTAAAGTTACATCCTCTCTAGCAACTTAAGCTTTTAGAGTAGATAGTGGTTAACAGTTTCTATTAGGAAATGAATTACTTTAAACAAATGGATCTCATGTCTAATCCCCTGAGAAGGCAATTTAAAAATTCCTAAAATTATATTGTTGTAGAAATTGATTGTTTTATATTTGTTATCATCTTCAGTTATTATTATCTTTTAAATGTATTTTCTGGGTATTTCTCCATCATTGGAATTTCTCTCTGTTGACTATGTTGTCACGAGTGTGTATTTGTAGCTAGTAATTTTTTACACTATTATGGCACATATGTTAAGATAAACAGTCCGCTGCTTGTTATTCGACATTTCCTGACACTGTAAGGTATTAAATTTTAGGGTGCTGTTAATCCTTTTGAGGGACTTTTGCAATCTTGGTTACTTTTAACGCAAGGTAGGTTTTAAGCTACTTTTTTCTCTGAATATTTATTTATCTTGGCTATTGATCCTCGAGCTTAAATGTTGGTTGGGGGGGGGGGGGG